>JAEUYN010000457.1:0-35676 GCA_018257835.1 Euura lappo | reverse complement strand
AATGAAAAATTACATTAAATACAAACAGTTAATAAAAAACATATTTTTTAAGTTGGTAAAATTAATCGCTATCTGTAGTCGCAGCATAGCTTTCGTCATCACTATCGCTATAGTCACTAGATGAAACTTCTTCATTATTGTGAACACTCGCTGACTTCAACAACGCAACTGCTTCGCGCGATAAGGATTTGGTTGCCTTTGCTTCTCGTTTGCTTCTCAGTCTTCGATAACGTGTACGAGGAGAATAGTTTTGCAGATAACTGATTCTCGATGACTTCATGAACTTCGTTTGCATTGTCGTTCAAATGCTCACTAACCAAGCGAAATATTTCTTCTCTGGTGTACCGCACTTCACTGTGTGTCTGAGAGCCTAGAAAAAAATAATTCAGTATTGAAATAACAATATATAATTTCAAAGAATTAATAATAATACTAGAACACTGTAAACAATACAATAATAAAATTGAGATCAACATTTTTCGGCAACAAATTTGGAAGAAATAATTCCTTGACTTCGTGCGGCGCGCCACGCGCCGTGCCGCCCCGCCGAGCCTGAGATCAATTCCAGCGTCTATTTATAAAAAAAAAATCACCAAAACGACAAAGGCAGTCGTAGGCAGCTAATATTTGGTAACATCATACTCAAGACTCTAAAGAATAATGTGATACTTGGCTGGTTACTGAATTCTATTGAATTATCAACTTTTAGTCGATGTGAACATTTTTTTTTTTCGCCGCAGGCACGCGAATACACAGTAGATGTTTACATTTTTTGTTGCTCGGTGTGGGTTTGACATGAAAAACTGTACTAATATAGAAAATGTACTTACTTCCAGGAGAAGATTCCATTTTGTAGAATTGCAATAGCTGAATTCTACTCGAAGTTATTTCACTTTTAACACAGCCGAAGTTTTAGAGCGTAGCGCACGACCGACGCTACCTGCTCGCGCGCTCGGTTACGAATGAGATCCCAACGGCTAAATGCAACACCTGCAACCTACCGACCCTTGAAAGGGTTCCCCGAAATACCCCTCTACCTGACCCAATACTTAGAATTCCTCAAATAGAAACTTCATTTCTCGATTTTTGTCAAGCGATTTGGGATTTGGGACCACTGTGCGGCGGTCAAGCCAGGTGCGCTGGGACGAGCAGTGTGCAGCATCAGCACATTGTTGCACGTACCCCGAGGATGAGTGGGTGGGGATCACACCTTGCTGCCTCGCAAGACGAATCTCCATCTCCTCAGTTCTCGATCAATCGCCGCACTTTGCCCGCTTCACTACTCGCTAACACGATCATGGATTACGTTATCGACATTCAAGGATTTTACGGCGCCTCTGACCGATTCATCATGAAAGAGGTCAGCGTCGTTGCGGTCGATATGGATCACATCGGGCACTGGGTCGTTACTCCACCGTGCGCGTTTGGGGATCTTCCAGCGTCGGCTCGGGATAAAAATAATTATCTCTCGAGGATGCATCACGGGTTCGAGTGGTTCGACGGCGATATCGACTGCAGCGAGATCAACGCTAAGTTACGCGGTGTCGCGCGTAGAGCGCGGAATATCTACACCCGGGGGCACGAAAAGGCGCAGCTGCTTCAGATCATAACCTCCAGGGTTATAACAAACCTCGAGGGTGGCCCGTGTCCGTCATTCAGGGATCTACCGCGTTCGGGTACACGTTGTCTTCACCACGGGCTCCCGACTCGTCACGCCTACACATGCTCGCTTAATCGGGCGAGCCAGCTGAAAACCTGGCTGAAAAATCATTCTTCGGAGATCAGGAGTATCGACACCGTCGAGGGCAGCGCATCGTGAGGCGATGAACAGTCTGGAGATTCAGGGGGTTCTAAATCTACTTTCTGCGGAAACTTGTGGTGTCTACCCGGCTGATAGGATACCTTGGCGGTGGTCCCACCCCGTCGCTCTGGTTGCCAATACCGATGACCACAGAAAATCCGGAAGCCACTGGGTGGCCTTCTACACGGACGTCTCGGGGAACGGAGTCTACTTCGACAGCTACGGATTACCGCCTCTTGTCCCACACCATCTACGTCGCCTCCAGAGAAACTGCCCACGCTACAGGTGTAACACGCGCCAGCTTCAGAGTGCCTTTTCGGACGTGTGTGGCCAGTTTTGTGTTATGTTTCTGCATTATATGCACAGTGGTTACACTCTCGAGGAGTTTACGGACATTTTTACGGACGATTATATAAGAAACGATTTCATAGCTGCTAAGTTTTACAAGTGCCTAGTCGATAAGGTAAAAAACTATGATAAAAACAGTTGCGCACGGTTAGTCTGCATTCAGAAATGCTTCAAAAAGTGTGCGAAATAAATTGGGAAAACCCAGAATTCTGGGAAATCCCCAGGGGTCCTCAATTCCTGAAACAGCGGCGGCGGCGGCGGCGGCGGCAGCGGCGATATATCTTTATAATATAGGACGATATATACAGGGTGTCACGACGGAACTCATACAAGCGTATATGGGGTGATCCGTGAGTAAAATAAAAAATATTGGCCTTTACCAAAATGTCGTGGGTGCAATAGTTTTTTCAAAAAATCAATAATTACCATAACCAATCAGTATCGATCTTTAGCAATTTGCGCGCGAAACCATAAGAAGAGCGGTTGCTGTGCATCCGCGCTCGTTGCTATAACAAAAGCCGCGTGCGCCGCATCAAACCGCGTCCACTACAGTGCAGGGTGAGTCATTTTTGTGGATTCAACGCGTTGAATATCACGCCGGTTCAGTTCGACTTGATGGATTTTGAGATTTTTTTTTCACCACCCAGTGTTTTTTTTTTTGTCTCGAACCCTCGGGGTGGAGGGGGTTTAAATTCAAAATGGCGATTGAATCGACCTTCTGCTTGTTTTCGATTTTTTTTCCTAAAAAAATGTTTTTTATTTTGGATAACTCGGCCATTTGTAATTTTACGAAATACCGTGCAGACCAAAATTGTAGGAGATTTGTTCCTCTACACGTCTAGTCCACACAATCTTTTTTCCAGGATTGACTCGCTGAATCTTTTGGGGTGAAAACAGCGCAACTCCAATGAATGGAGTGACTTTATCACTTCATTAGAGTGAAATTTTTCACTCCAAAAGATTTGAGTGAACAAATCACTCCAAGAAAGAATGACATTTCACTCGATTAGAGTGGATAATCACTCAATTGGAGTGAATAATCACTCTATTGGATTTTCGCTCTTTTCAGTATCACAGGAGTGAATTTTCACTCCAATGGAGTGAGTTTTCACTCCAAAAACTTTGGAGAGGATATTTTTGGAATTAAACTTGAAAAGCCACACCAAATTCAGAAAATTGCATTTTCTCTTCCATTCTCAGATCCACGGCATAAATGGATACAACCAAACTTCCCGAGAATCAAACTTTAAACAATTCCGATCGCAACCTTATTCTGATAAATTCAATGCTTAAGGTCGTACGACAATGATGGAGAAACAGAGAGTCAACTTTTTTCACACCGCCAAATTAGTCATAATGACGAGCCACTATGGAAACTTGATATTCAGGTTTAATTCGACATTTCCAACGATAATTAGGTGTTTGTGATTTTTTTTGATAATTTATTTCGATTACTTTACTCCAGGGCTTGAACTAAGAATCGACCTGAATTTTAAAATGACAACGAGCCACTTTGAAAGTTGATATTTAGGTTTAATTCGATTATTCAAAAAATGACAAACACCTAATTATCGTTAGAAAGGTCGAAATTAACCTGAATATCGATTTTCAATAGTGGCTCGTCATTATTTTAAAAGTCGGGTCGATTCTTAGTTCAAGCCCTGGAGTAAAGTAATCGATGTGAATTATTAAAAAAATTACAAATACCTAATTATCGTTAGAAATGTCGAAATTAACCGGAATATCGATTTTCGATCGTGGCTTGTCATTATTTTGAAACTGAGTCAGAATTTCACTTCAAGCCGCGGAGTAAAGTAATCGAAATTAATTATTAAAAAATTACAAATACCTAATTATCGTTAGAAAGGTCGAAATTAACCTGAATATCGATTTTCAATAGTAACTCGTCATTATTTTAAAAGTCGGGTCGATTCTTAGTTCAAGCCCTGGAGTAAAGTAATCGATGTGAATTATTAAAAAAATTACAAATACCTAATTATCGTTAGAAATGTCGAAATTAACCGGAATATCGATTTTCGATCGTGGCTTGTCATTATTTTGAAACTGAGTCAGAATTTCACTTCAAGCCGCGGAGTAAAGTAATCGAAATTAATTATTAAAAAATTACAAATACCTAATTATCGTTAGAAAGATCGAAATTAACCTGAATATCGATTTTCGATAGTGGCTTGTCATTATTTTGAAACTGAGTCAGAATTTCACTTCAAGCCGCGGAGTAAAGTAATCGAAATTAATTATTAAAAAATTACAAATACCTAATTATCGTTAGAAAGGTCGAAATTAACCTGAATATCGATTTTCAATAGTGGCTCGTCAGTATTTTAAAAGTCGGGTCGATTCTTAGTTCAAGCCCCGGAGTAAAGTAATCGAAATTAATTATTAAAAAAATCACAAACACCTAATTATCGTTGGAAATGTCGAAATTGACCTGGATATCGATTTTCGCTTCTCATTATTTTCATTATTTTGAAACTGAGTCAGAATTTCACTTCAAGCCGCGGAGTAAAGTAATCGAAGTAATTATTAAAAAAATCACAAACACCTAATTATCGTTGGAAATGTCGAAATTGACCTGAATATCGATTTTCGATCGTGGCTTGTCATTATTTTGAAACTGAGTCAGAATTTCACTTCAAGCCGCGGAGTAAAGTAATCGAAATTAATTATTAAAAAATTACAAATACCTAATTATCGTTAGAAAGATCGAAATTAACCTGAATATCGATTTTCGATCGTGGCTTGTCATTATTTTGAAACTGAGTCAGAATTTCACTTCAAGCCGCGGAGTAAAGTAATCGAAATTAATTATTAAAAAATTACAAATACCTAATTATCGTTAGAAAGGTCGAAATTAACCTGAATATCGATTTTCAATAGTGGCTCGTCAGTATTTTAAAAGTCGGGTCGATTCTTAGTTCAAGCCCCGGAGTAAAGTAATCGAAATTAATTATTAAAAAAATCACAAACACCTAATTATCGTTGGAAATGTCGAAATTGACCTGGATATCGATTTTCGCTTCTCATTATTTTCATTATTTTGAAACTGAGTCAGAATTTCACTTCAAGCCGCGGAGTAAAGTAATCGAAGTAATTATTAAAAAAATTACAAACACCTAATTATCGTTAGAAAGGTCGAAATTAACCGGAATATCGATTTTCGATAGTGGCTCGTCATTATTTTAAAAGTCGGGTCGATTCTTAGTTCAAGCCCTGGAGTAAAGTAATCGATGTGAATTATTAAAAAAATTAATCAAATACCTAATTATCGTTAGAAATGTCGAAATTGACCTGAATATCGATTTTCGATCGTGGCTTGTCATTATTTTGAAACTGAGTCAGAATTTCACTTCAAGCCGCGGAGTAAAGTAATCGAAATTAATTATTAAAAAATTACAAATACCTAATTATCGTTAGAAAGATCGAAATTAACCTGAATATCGATTTTCGATCGTGGCTTGTCATTATTTTGAAACTGAGTCAGAATTTCACTTCAAGCCGCGGAGTAAAGTAATCGAAATTAATTATTAAAAAATTACAAATACCTAATTATCGTTAGAAAGATCGAAATTAACCTGAATATCGATTTTCGATAGTGGCTTGTCATTATTTTGAAACTGAGTCAGAAATTCACTTCAAGCCGCGGAGTAAAGTAATCGAAATTAATTATTAAAAAAATTACAAATACCTAATTATCGTTAGAAAGGTCGAAATTAAATCCGAATATCAAGTTTCAATAGTGATTCGGCATTATTTTAAAAGTCGGGTCGATTCTTAGTTCAAGCCCTGGAGTAAAGTAATCGATGTGAATTATTAAAAAAATTACAAATACCTAATTATCGTTAGAAATGTCGAAATTAACCGGAATATCGATTTTCGATCGTGGCTTGTCATTATTTTGAAACTGAGTCAGAATTTCACTTCAAGCCGCGGAGTAAAGTAATCGAAATTAATTATTAAAAAATTACAAATACCTAATTATCGTTAGAAAGATCGAAATTAACCTGAATATCGATTTTCGATAGTGGCTTGTCATTATTTTGAAACTGAGTCAGAATTTCACTTCAAGCCGCGGAGTAAAGTAATCGAAATTAATTATTAAAAAATTACAAATACCTAATTATCGTTAGAAAGGTCGAAATTAACCTGAATATCGATTTTCAATAGTGGCTCGTCATTATTTTAAAAGTCGGGTCGATTCTTAGTTCAAGCCCTGGAGTAAAGTAATCGAAATTAATTATTAAAAAAATTACAAACACCTAATTATCGTTGGAAATGTCGAATTAAACCCGAATATCAAGTTTCAATAGTGACTCGGCATTATTTTAAAAGTCGGGTCGATTCTTAGTTCAAGCCCTGGAGTAAAGTAATCGATGTGAATTATTAAAAAAATTACAAATACCTAATTATCGTTAGAAATGTCGAAATTAACCGGAATATCGATTTTCGATCGTGGCTTGTCATTATTTTGAAACTGAGTCAGAATTTCACTTCAAGCCGCGGAGTAAAGTAATCGAAATTAATTATTAAAAAATTACAAATACCTAATTATCGTTAGAAAGATCGAAATTAACCTGAATATCGATTTTCGATAGTGGCTTGTCATTATTTTGAAACTGAGTCAGAATTTCACTTCAAGCCGCGGAGTAAAGTAATCGAAATTAATTATTAAAAAATTACAAATACCTAATTATCGTTACAAAGGTCGAAATTAACCTGAATATCGATTTTCAATAGTGGCTCGTCATTATTTTAAAAGTCGGGTCGATTCTTAGTTCAAGCCCTGGAGTAAAGTAATCGAAATTAATTATTAAAAAAATTACAAACACCTAATTATCGTTGGAAATGTCGAATTAAACCCGAATATCAAGTTTCAATAGTGACTCGGCATTATTTTAAAAGTCGGGTCGATTCTTAGTTCAAGCCCTGGAGTAAAGTAATCGATGTGAATTATTAAAAAAATTACAAATACCTAATTATCGTTAGAAATGTCGAAATTAACCGGAATATCGATTTTCGATAGTGGCTCGTCATTATTTTAAAAAGTCGAAAGTTCAAGCCCGGAGTAAAGTAATCGAATTAATTATTAAAAAATTACAAATACCTAATTATCGTTAGAAAGATCGAAATTAACCTGAATATCGATTTTCGATAGTGGCTTGTCATTATTTTGAAACTGAGTCAGAATTTCACTTCAAGCCGCGGAGTAAAGTAATCGAAATTAATTATTAAAAAATTACAAATACCTAATTATCGTTAGAAAGGTCGAAATCAACGGGAATATCGATTTTTGGAAAAAAAAAAAAAACAAATACTTCCTCTCACGAACGCGGTCCAACGATGACGCCAGTTTCACGGTAAATATAATTCACGGATTTTTTTCCGAACTTCGAAATTTTCTAGAAGGTAACTATCGTGCCGCCCCCCATAAAATGAAACAGTTTCAACTTTCACGGTCATAATATCACGCTAGTTTCACGATTATTGTTCGGCGAATAATTCTGACTGAACGATTTTAAGATTTTTTTACGAACTCTCAAATTTTCATGAAGTCACACCTAGTGCTACCAGTAACACAAATGAGTACTGTGATCAAATTCAAGGTGGAAGTATCACGCCAGTTTAACCTCAACTAATCGTAAAATCCTAAGAATTGTTCTGTATTATTTTTCGAACATTAGGCGCAGAGCTGGTGTGATACTACACCCGTAAACGTGAACAAAGTATTATTTTTTGTATCAGGGGTCGTGGCAGGGAAGGCTTTCGGCTAGTTTTTCTGAGGTGCTGGTTACCATTCTTCACATGATTGCCACAAATCATCGTTTCCACGAGAATTTACGCCACCCTGAAAGGGTAAAATAATACTTGATTCTTATGATTTTTTGCAGTCAAACCAATTTCATGAAAATTATCCGAAACAATAAATAAAGGTGAAAGGTCGTATGTTTGGCGGATAAGCCCTCACATAACCCACTTTTCAATTTATTTGCCTGTTCCTAACGTTACAAGGTCGTCTTCATCATTTTATCACTTGTTTTTGGCTTTTTTTTTACAAACATTTTGAAATCATGTGAAACGCGAAGAAAAATGAAAATTCTGAAGTTTTTGCAAAACTTTGAAGATTAAAATAAATCATTCAGGTAAAGGAACAAGGTCGCACTCGCCATAATTTTTTTTCGAAAATCTTTTTTTCAAAATACTGTAAAATCATGTGAAATGCATAGAAAAATGAAAATTCCAGTTCTCAAGATCCGAAAAAAATGCGACCTTGGATATTTCAGCTTTTCAAGCTTTTTTTTCCTTTGAAAAATAAGTTCATAATTAGTGGATTCAATACGCTGCCACGCGCGTTAAGATTTTTTACACACCCCTGCTCTATGGGATTGATCACTCAACCAAGGATATTTCGATCAATTTGAGATGCGCTAATTATCTCAATTAATTTTAAGATAGAAAAAATACGTTTAAAAAATTGAAATTTTTAATTGAAAGTGTATTAAAAGTACAAATGACAAATATGCATTATGTAGCTGGGGCATTCCATGCCAACTCGACCAATGATTTTCCCTCACCATTTTTGATTCGCTTCATAATTTTTTATACTATTCTCCGAACACAAAAAAGCTCTTCTGAATTTTTTCTGATTTTTCCCGCCAACCCTTATTTTTTTATGATTATTCAAACCTATCTCAAGAACGCATTTTTTTTTAAATTCAAAAAATTCTCAAAAATTTCATTTTCCATCTCGATCATTTTGACACCTTGTCCGATGATGGGCCGATTTTTATTTCCCTTCTTTTTAGCACTTTAAACATTCTGAACGAACAAAACGCCACATTTCCACGTTACGAAAATTCTGAAAAAATTCCCAAATACCCCGTCGTCAGTTCTGAATCCATGAATATTTGAGGTATTAGATCCAGAATTGACCACGGGGTATTTGGGAATTTTTTTAGAATTTTCGTATAACGTTGAAAACTGGCGTTTTGTTCATTCAAAATGTTTGAAGTGCTAAAAAGAAGGGGAAAAAAATCGGCCCATCATCGGACAGGTGTCAAAATGATCGAGATGGAAAATAAAATTTTTGAGAATTTTTTTAGTTAAAAAAAAAATGCGTTTTTGAGATAGGTTTGAATAATCATAAAAAAATAAGGGTTGGCAGGAAAAATATGAAAAAATTCAGAAGAGCTATTTTGTGTTCGGAGAATAGTACAAAAAATTATGAAGCGAATCAAAAATAGTGAGGGAAAATCATTGGTCGAGTTGACATGGAATGCCCCAGCTGCAAAAAAAAAAAAATGAAAATCTCGTCTCATTTCACCCCCTCAGGGTGGCGCAACCCTTCACGTGATAAATGATGATTTTTCGAACGATTACTTATTCGCAATGTTTACTGAAATAATAATTAATACAGAACGTGAGATTTAATAAGGCTGAGATCCGTATTTCTCGATCGAAATGATAGAGAATAAATTCTATCAATAACTTATCGATTTCTGGTCAAAAATAATAGAACAATTCTTGTTGTTTTTATTGCAGTTTTACAATAATTATGAAATTTCAAATGTTCTTTCTGAAATTGTTCGAAATAGCCTCCATTATTATCACAGCATAGCTGTGCTCGGCGGACGATCTCATCCGGAATGCGATCTAGCATATCGTCGGTGACGATAGCCGTGGCTGCATGCAACTTCATGCGAAGATCTTCCAGCGACCGAGGTGGGGTACGATAGACGTATTCTTTCATGTGCCCCCACAAAAAAAAAATCTAACGGCGTCAAATCCGGCGATCTTGGAGGCCATGCCACGGGCCCTCCTCGTCCTATCCACCGGTTATTAAACTGTCGCCCTATCCAATTTCGTGCTTGACGACTCCAGTGCGGGGGGGCTCCATCTTGTTGGAAATACATGCGGCCCCGGTCTTCAAGTGGCAAGTCCTCCAGCAACTCTCGCAGATCATTGTCAAGAAAATTGACGTACCTCGGTCCGTTCAATATGTCTGGCAGTATGATGGGTCCCATCTGGGAAAATGTGATATTTTTATGCACTGGCAAATAATCCTGCCCGATTCCAATAACAATCAGCTGTTAAAATCGATAACTCAATACAATGAATTTTTTTTTCATGTCAATTGCCCGAAGACAATTCCCATCTTCGAGCAGGCCAATAGGGAACGAGAAATGCCAAAACAAGGTCAGCGAGAAAAAAATTTGATGACAAAATAATGAAATTTAATAACTCAAAGCTGTAGTGGAATCTGAATTTTCGATCAATGAATGTCGAGTTTTACTCACAAGTTTGTTTCCGTACAATCCAGCCCAGATATTAATTCCCCAGCGGACTTGAAAATTTCGGGGTCTGACTAGCCGTGGGTTCACTTCAGCCCAGTAGTGGCTATTCCGTTGATTAAAAATCCCCTGTCGATCGAACTTTGATTCGTCGGTAAACATGATTGACTTGACGAAATCTTCATTGTCCTCATGTTGCGCCAGCAACCACTCGCAAAACTCGAGACGACGTTCAGTATCACCCGGATGCAATTCCTGAACGGGCGTGTAGTGGTATGGGTGCTTATTTTCATCCATGAGCACGCGGTGGACGCTGGCATGATGACGGCCAAATCGCAGGCCGATTTCCCTCGTACTGAGCGTTGGGTCAGCGTGAAGGGCATCCAAAACATTTTCCTCAAACCTGTAGTCTCGGACGACACCAACCTCCGCACGTCTCCGTCTTACCGATCCAGTCGTTTCGAATTTATGTGCGAGGTTTAAAAACGTCGTGTGGTTCGGATGCCGACGATTCGGAAACCGTTGAGCGTACAGCAACGCGGCTGCATGCGCATTCCGGCGACACTCGCCGTAAACGTAGATCATTTCCGTGTACTCTCTATCCTCGTACATCATTTTGCAACCACTTTCTTCATTCAATTGTATGTATTTCACTAAATTTTGATGCGAAACTTGTGTCGCGAAAATTGATCAGGTTATCACGACGTAATGAAATAAACAACGCTATGAATAAACAACTCAATCGCCATGGATACGCGAATAGCCGTGTCGGTCTACGCGGGTTGAAATTCGTCGTGTTTTGTTTTACGGGCGTTTGTTTTACGCAGCGTTTGTTGCAAGTAACGAGATTTGAAAAGGGTTATTGATAAATTCGTTCGTTTGAAGAAAATCGTTGCAGATCATTTGAGAGTAATGTATACGAATAGGGAGTACGCAGAAATGGTTGTTTTATACGGCGAGTGTAACCGATCAGCGCGGGAAACCGCAAGGGTATACGCTTATCGTTTCTCCCATCGTCGGCATCCTAATCACACGACGATCCTGGGACTTGTCAATCGTCTTATCGAAACGGGATCGTTCGATCGAAGGCGTGCAGATGTTGGTGGAGTCGTTAAAAACTACAGATTCGCCGAAAATGTCTTGGACATTGCTCACGCTGACCCATCGCTCAGTACCAGGGCAATTGGACTTCGTATTGGCCGTAACCATTCAAGCGTCCACCGCGTTTTGCTGGACGAAAATCTGCCACCACGGCGTAGGTATGACACACCCTTTCATCATTTGAATCCAGAGGATTATCGAGGTCGTCAAGAGTACTGCGAGTGGTTGTTGACCCAACATAAGCGCGATAAAGATTTCGTAAAGTCAATCATGTTCACAGAGGAGTTGAAATTCGATCGAAAAAGGATTCTGAACGCAACGAACAGCCGCTACTTTGCCGAAGAAAATCCAAAGTTGTTTCTTCGCAGGTTTCGCGACCGCTGGGGGATCAAAATCTGGATCGGAATGATCGGAAGTAAAATTGTGAGTAAAATCTCGATGGCAGTGCTACTTTGCATAATTGAATTTCATCACTCCGTTAATTATTCTTGTTCTAACAACTGCGATGAATAATTTGATCGGTCTGCAGGATCATTCGCAAGTGCTGAAGAAACACCCCGACTATAAATTTAATCAGGGGCGAAGCAGGCGGGAGTAAGGCCCTGATAGGACCCTGATGTAACACAAGGTTCCACATGGGCCTGATCAGGCTCTAGTATTTAGTAGTACAGCCTGATCAGGCCCATGTGGAACCTTGCATTACACGGGCATGCCTGACTTAATTTCTAGTCGGGACATTTATTCATATGAGGCCCGGCATACCGCCGGACATACTGAACGGACCAGCATATTGAATAACGTGCAATTTTTGAATAACGATCTACGAGAGTTGCTGGAGGACTTGCCATTCCGAACCCGGCGCCAGATGTACTTTCAGCAAGAACGAGCCCCTTCGCACTGGACTCGCCAAGCTCGTGATTGGGTTGGGCGGCAGTTCAATCACAGATGCATCAGATGCAGAGGGTCGGTGGCGTGGTCCCCAAGATCTTTCGATCTTACCCCTCTGGATTCTTTCCTATTCAGAGGCACATGAGAAAATACGTGTACGGTCACCCGCCCACGACGTTCGATGATCTGCTTATGAAATCACATGCAGCCATCGCTATTATCACCGACGATATGCTGGAACGTCTTTCGTGAACGATCGTCCGCAGAGCGAGACTGCGCCTAGAAAATAACGGGAGCCACTTCGAAAAAGTTTAAACAACTTTTGTCATTTTTGTATACTATCCTCTCGATACTATTTAGAACTGTTAACTAAGAACAAAAATGAAGTTTGACTATTGTTTTCAAGTAGAAATTGATAAATAAATAAAATGATTCATTTTATTGAAAGGAATAAAAATCCTAGCCGAATCAAATCTCATGTTCTCTGTTGAATATTACTTGAGGAAAAGTTGTATAACATACCTAATCGTTCGGATATTCATCACCCATCACGTGATGTACATTTCTGTAAGACTGATCATTTCTGGCAACAAGTAATGGATCGTCGTCAGCTCCTCGGGAAAATTGTATTGTTATCCCCCGATTTGTGAATGGTTAATGAAAGGTTTTCTACGCTACATCCGTCAATGACTCGACCATTGAAGAGTTTTGTACGTGCTACGACTTAAGGTGTAACGCAAGCTGTTTCCGAGTGCGTGATTTACACTCGGAATTTTCAAAACCTATTTGAGCAGCTAAAATACATTCGATTGATGTGAAATTGATATCAGTGACGTAGAAAAACTCAACGACGGGCCTAAGAGTCTTGGATTGGCGAAAATCGAAAGACATAATCAGAATTTTGTGTAACAATATTGTTCTGTAACCCAAGGAAGTGCTGCCCCTAGTGGAGAGGGGCAGCACTTCCTTTGATTACGGAACAATATTGTTAAAAAAAAACGGTAATTACGTCTCGGTTTTCGCAAATCCAAGACTCTTAGGCCCTTCATTAAGTTTTTCTACGTCACTGATATCGAATTCACATCAATCGAATGTGTTTTGGCTGCTCAAACAGGTTTTGAAAATTTCAAGTGTGAATCAGCTTGCGTTTCCCCTTAAGCAGCAGGTTTCTACGGGCTAGCGGTTGAAAAATCTCCATAATCATCTCGTTTTTTACGAAGATACAGCGATAACAGTACATTGCGTATCTAGTGCGGAAAGCCAGCGCTTAAATGATTGTGAAAAAAAGTCACTTGAGCGTAGCGAGGCTGCCGTTCACCCAAGTGGAAATCGTGTACCACCCGTGATACACACGACATGTTTCTAAACACCTGCTCTGTGGAAATGCCTCTTGTAAGGCCTAGTGATCGTGCGCGAAAAAGGACTTTATGCCCCAGGGCGAGAAAGTAGTCTCTTTTACCTGCTCCCAGCGAGCGTACACAAGACTTTTCCGCCCGAGGGCCGAAAAGATCCGTTTTGCGCCTCCTTTTACAGGCATGAAAAGTGAGATTTGGCCAGCAGATATGGAAAGGACATGGCAGGGGCGCATGTATGAGCTTATTGACTCAGTACACGTAACACACTCGCCTGCAACACACAAACTAATATTTTCTTCCTCGGGTCGAAGGGATTTGGGGGAACTTCGCATTTCTTTTTTTGATTTACATGAATAGCTCGGGGGTCACTGAAAAACATGTGCTGTGCTTTCCATATTTTCCAGACTCTTCTGAGTCCCGACCTGCAATTGAGAACACGGAAACGTCTATTGAAAATTTCGAAATAAACCGTGTACCTACATGGAATCCAAACATTCGTACCAACAAAATATGCGATGAAAGGATATCACGCCAGTTCTCGGAAATAAAATTTCTGAAAAAAATCCTCAAAATCGTTCCGAGTTGTTTGCCGAATATTAAGCGTGGAACTGGCTTGATGTTTCGACCGTGAACGTGAACCAACTATTGTTTCGTTTCGGAATTTGCGCCAGGGGTGGCTTCCGGAGAATTTAAAAGTTCGTCAAGTTTGAATAATGATGAAGGCCATTTTGAACAATTGTGAACAAGTTCGGTAATTTTTTTCTCGCACAACTGAAATTGAAAACAGAACTCGAAACAATGTTTGAATGAAAATATTCTTTTTTACAGAAACAGAAATTAATAAATTGATGAGACATTCATTCTCAATTGAAGAATAAAAATCCCAGCCCGATCAAATCTTATGTCCTGTTTTAATTATTACCCCGGCAAACGTTACGTACATGACCAATCGGTCCGAAATCCATCGTCCATGTCATATGCGATAAAGATCTAACCGGGAAATGATTCGATGGCGGTGTTATTTCGTCTCATACCTTGGGGGGGGGGATTTGGAGTGTTAATCCAAAATGGTTCCCAAATCGAGCTTTTGCTTGTCTTCGATTTTTTTTTTCGAAAAAGGTTTTTCTCGAACAACTCGGAGATTTTTCATTTTAACGGAACACCGTGAGGACCAAAATTGTAGGAAATTGAATCCTCTACAAGATTATTGATTACAATATTTCTTCTTGGGTCAATATTTTTGGAATGAAACTTGAAAAGCTCCGCTGAATTTGAAAGATTACATTATCTCGTCAATTTTTAACTTGACGGCATAAATGGATACAAGCAAACTTGTAGATAATCAAATTTTGAACAATTTTGGTCCCCATATTAATTTTCCAAAATTCAATATTTTTTTGATGAAACCAGAAAAAACGCGCAGATTTCAAAATTATTTGCCTCATCTCGTTTACTTTCAACTTTACAGCCTGAATCAACATAACCAAACTTGTGGAGAATCAAATTTCCAACAATTTCGGTACCAACCTTTTTATTCGTGAAATCAATGTTCAAGGCCGTACGCCAACGACGAGGAAGCAGAGAGTAAAAACTCTTCCACACTACCACAGAGGTAGAGTTTCAGGCGCGTTTTGTGTTTTATGATACGGTATCCCCCCATAGGCTTAATCCACGTATCGGTGCCTGCGCGGAATAACCAGCTATTTGAAAGTCCGGTTGTAAGAGCAGCTTCTCACCTTCGACTTCACTTGTAAATTCAGCGATCTCAGAGTCAGCTTGAAAAAGCGGCTATCTCGACCCTGACATTCGTTAATCTCATAAAATCCATGATGAAACGATTTCAGGAGCGAGATAGCCACTTTTTGAAGTTGACTTTACAGTTAACTGCTTTTCCAAGCAGTCTTTGACATAGCTGCTTTTCCAACCGTACTCTGATTGATGGTTATTCCGCGCAGGTATCAATACGTACAGGGTGATCCGGAATGACATCATTTTCAGTATTACTGGCGGATGCCTTGGATCATTTTAAGACGAAACTTGTTCGTGAAATTTTTTTTTCAAAGCAACGGTTAACGAGTTATGGTCACTTTAAGTCTGCCAATCCTGGCACAGACAAGCCACCGGCATAGGGCCGTCGCGAAACAAAACGACGATCGGAGTCAAACAATTTGATACAGTTCGCCGATGTAAATGAAACACATAATAAAAGCAGGAGTTTTTTCTTCCTTCATGACACTAAAGCTAACCCGCCGATCCCGCGCCGCGGGTCCGCTCGGAGTTCCCGCGAACGGACCTTTTCAGTGATTAACCGTAAAATAAGAAGAATGAACTATTGAAACTTCGTATTCTTGTTGAATTGACAATTTCCAAGGATAATTTATGGAATAATTAATGAAATAATTCCTTGCGTAATTTATTTCGAACACTTTACTCGTGTGTTTTGACTCCGCGGCTGGAACTGAAGATCTGACTCAGTTTCAGAATAATGACAAGCCACCATCGAAAATCGATATCCAGGTTAATTTCGACCTGTCCAACGATAATTAGGTGTTTGTAATTTTTTTAATAATTAATTTCGATTACTTTACTCCAGGGCTTGAACTAAGAATCGACCCGACTTTTAAAATAATGACGAGCCACTATCGAAAATCGATATTCCGGTTAATTTCGACCTTTCTAACGATAATTAGGTGTTTGTAATTTTTTTAATAATTACTTCGATTACTTTACTCCGCGGCTTGAAGTGAAATTCTGACTCAGTTTCAAAATAATGACAAGCCACTATCGAAAATCGATATTCCGGTTAATTTCGACATTTCTAACGATAATTAGGTATTTGTAATTTTTTTAATAATTCACATCGATTACTTTACTCCAGGGCTTGAACTAAGAATCGACCCGACTTTTAAAATAATGCCGAGTCACTATTGAAACTTGATATTCGGGTTTAATTCGACATTTCCAACGATAATTAGGTGTTTGTAATTTTTTTAATAATTAATTTCGATTACTTTACTCCGCGGCTTGAAGTGAATTTCTGACTCAGTTTCAAAATAATGACAAGCCACTATCGAAAATCGATATTCAGGTTAATTTCGATCTTTCTAACGATAATTAGGTATTTGTAATTTTTTAATAATTAAAAATCTGATATTCGGTTAATTTCGACATTTCTAACGATAATTGATGTTGTAATTTTTTTAATAATTCACATCGATTACTTTACTCCAGGGCTTGAACTAAGAATCGACCCGACTTTTAAAATAATGCCGAGTCACTATTGAAACTTGATATTCGGGTTTAATTCGACATCTCCAACGATAATTAGGTATTTGTAATTTTTTAATAATTAATTTCGATTACTTTACTCCGCGGCTTGAAGTGAAATTCTGGCTCAGTTTCGAAATAATGTCAAACCACCATCATGAATCGATATTTCGGTTTAATTCGACATTTCTAACGATAATTAGGTGTTTGTCATTTTTTGAATAATCGAATTAAACCTAAATATCAACTTTCAAAGTGGCTCGTTGTCATTTTAAAATTCAGGTCGATTCTTAGTTCAAGCCCTGGAGTAAAGTAATCGAAATAAATTATCAAAAAAAATCACAAACACCTAATTATTGTTGGAAATGTCGAATTAAACCTGAATATCAAGTTTCCATAGTGGCTCGTCATTATGACTAATTTGGCGGTGTGAAAAAAGTTTACTCTCTGTTTCTCCATCATTGTCGTACGACCTTAAGCATTGAATTTATCAGAATAAGGTTGCGATCGGAATTGTTTAAAGTTTGATTCTCGGGAAGTTTGGTTGTATCCATTTATGCCGTGGATCTGAGAATGGAAGAGAAAATGCAATTTTCTGAATTTGGTGTGGCTTTTCAAGTTTAATTCCAAAAATATCCTCTCCAAAGTTTTTGGAGTGAAAACTCACTCCATTGGAGTGAAAATTCACTCCATTGGAGTGAAAATTCACTCCTGTGATACTGAAAAGAGCGAAAATCCAATAGAGTGATTATTCACTCCAATTGAGTGATTATCCACTCTAATCGAGTGAAATGTCATTCTTTCTTGGAGTGATTTGTTCACTCAAATCTTTTGGAGTGAAAAATTTCACTCTAATGAAGTGATAAAGTCACTCCATTCATTGGAGTTGCGCTGTTTTCACCCCAAAAGATTCAGCGAGTCAATCCTGGAAAAAAGATTGTGTGGACTAGACGTGTAGAGGAACAAATCTCCTACAATTTTGGTCTGCACGGTATTTCGTAAAATTACAAATGGCCGAGTTATCCAAAATAAAAAACATTTTTTTAGGAAAAAAAATCGAAAACAAGCAGAAGGTCGATTCAATCGCCATTTTGAATTTAAACCTGATGACCCCCTCCACCCCGAGGGTTCGAGACAAAAAAAAAACACTGGGTGGTGAAAAAAAAATCTCAAAATCCATCAAGTCGAACTGAACCGGCGTGATATTCAACGCGTTGAATCCACAAAAATGACTCACCCTGCACTGTAGTGGACGCGGTTTGATGCGGCGCACGCGGCTTTTGTTATAGCAACGAGCGCGGATGCACAGCAACCGCTCTTCTTATGGTTTCGCGCGCAAATTGCTAAAGATCGATACTGATTGGTTATGGTAATTATTGATTTTTTGAAAAAACTATTGCACCCACGACATTTTGGTAAAGGCCAATATTTTTTATTTTACTCACGGATCACCCCATATAAGCTTGTATGAGTTCCGTCGTGACACCCTGTATAAAATAAAATAATGACAAAGGTTTACCAAAAAAGTTTCTCTGAATTATCCTCAACACTTCAGTAATTATCTACCGGTATTGACCTCCTGTCACACACAATTATCTAGGGAACTTGGAGACGGAGCACCTGACTCGTCATCGGCGAATTGCCTTGTGCTACTTTCTTTGAACATATAGCAAATAAGGACTTGATTTGAAGAGAATCCGAATTTCCAATATCCCTAATCTATGTTGTCCATAGCAATGTTTGCACACGGAGTAATAATACGTATTTTTGAATACAACCACTGAATGCCGATCGAATCGTTCCCGCGCATAACATATGTCACAGCGTATGACGAGCGTTGCCGCCTGCTATGCGGTCTAAATTTGTTGGTTAGGGTTGACCGTGAAGCGTGATAAGCACCATCGCAACGTGGGCGTACGTGACTATCGTAAGGTAATTAAACAATAATTGATGATATTTTTACTCTTTTCAAGTGAGAAAGAACCACAGCTTTACCCAGCTTTAGCCAAAATAGAATGTATTTGGTACATGGCGTATTGCCGATAACTGTTGGTAAAAAAAAAAAAAATTGATTATATTTCGTTGCATCTTTCAATGAGCCATCCAAGTCGCTCCTGCACTAATCTTACAATTAGATGATTGAATACTGTCGAGTCATACGAGATCATAAAAATGTTGAGTGAAGTAGAAAGTAGCTCTCGGAGTCGTATACATGAACTTTGAGGTTAGGTTAACCCTTCAACAGTCACACTAGGTGAAATCAACCCATCGTTCGACTTTGGGCGTAAATATCCAATAGTCCCTGGCTTCCAGCGGGACTTCCTTCAAATTTTAGTTGGAAATATGAAAAATCAACAAAGTCTTGATTTTTTTTCAAGCAAAAACGTGTTTTTTTCCCTCATTTTTACCTCTTCATGAATTTCTGATTTCAAGTCGCAATTTTTTTCCTAAACGTCAATTCTTCGTATACTATGATTCAGAAGGTTCAAAGCATGTTCTGTACTTTTTTTAAATACTTCGGAGTGATAGTTTGCTCACAATAATTTTTTTTTAAACTGACTGGGTGGAATCCACGCAGTGTGACGGCTGCGAAATTCTCAGATAATGTAACTGTGAAGGGTTAAGTGTATGGAACCTTTTTTCGACGCAATGCCTTACAAATAATTTCATATTCTGCACACGTTGTGGAGCAAAACCATGAATAATTTGTTGTTGTGAAATATTTGTTTCTTCGTTAATTGTCAATGTAGGAACGAAGTGCCTGTGACACTGAACTGCTCGTTACATTGGATCTGTATCTTGGCCAAAAGAAACGCCTCGCTGAGTCTGTAACCTGAATACACCCGACCTCTATTTCCTGGGAAGAATTGGGAATCACGACTTACCAGGGTGATTGCAGAAACAAATGATGCTCCGGGTCGAAGGTTTGCTGTTGTTCATTTTTTACGTGTCTTATCGCGCTCTATTCACACACGAAGTCAAAGTATGAGTCGCTCTGCTCGACAGAATCAGGTCATCATTATGCATGAATTTATTTATTTTCATGTTTTCCAGATCTCCAAAATCAGCTTCGCCATGTACGTGTTCGCCATGATACAAATCACGGAGCGACGCAACTCACATGGATAGTGTGGGCAGACTTCGGAGCTGTTGCCTTACTCCAGTTAGTACAGTGTTCCCAGCAACAGATAAAAAAAAACGAATCTCCAGCCAACGCTACACCTGGCAAGAACTATACGTTCAACGTAAACACTATCGTTCTTGACAATAACTGTGATTTGAAAATTGTTTCATTCGAGTCGAGTCAGGTAACTAAAAAAAAAAAAAACGAACACTAGCTTGTTTAACGTTTCAGTAGCGATTTGCCGTTGTTATTGAAAAGTAGAAGTCACCCTAGTGAAAAATGAATGATTAGTGATCAATACATGGACACGAGTCATTGATACATGCATCAAAGCAAGGGATAGATCCCGGTGACAAAATGGTAATCATGAGTGACTTTGCCGAATATTAACCAGCTCTAAAGAATGTAAATAGAGCCTGAGTTTACCAATAGGTACGTCATGTTTGTAAAAGTGTTGTTGATTTACTAACCGAAGAGATTGATGATTTAGAGCGTAGCGTTCAAGACGTATTCAAGATTATAAAAAACGAAAACACACATACAGGTAGATTCAGCTGAAATAGCAACTCATGAACAATTTTTCGATTCTTAGCCGTTGTAACGTGTTGGTGTAAGGTGCCTATGGATGACTACTGACGATAAATGTTGTAAATTTGAAATAAGCTATGTTCCTTCAGATGGGTAGATACGTTGAAACATCTAATATGAAAAATGTTGGTCTTTTTTCTCAGTTCACTCGATTCAATGGAAACACTCTCATTCATAATGATTATGTTACGGATACTTACGGATTCAATGGAAACACTCTCATTCATAATGATTATGTTACGAATACTTACTTGATTTCACTAAAAATAGTACAGACGAATATCTTGATAACTCGTTCTCACTTCACATATTTCACTTTACAGATGACACTTATAGTGTAACACAACTATAGCTTTCATCGATGCACTCTCACAAGAATATCCATCAGTCTCCGGCGCGATAGGGTCATGGACGACCCTGATGATTCCTTGGTGCGTGTTGAAACAGGCACGGGATGTCTGATGAAAACACCTAAGAAGAAAAGAGCGTCGAAAGTTGCAACACCCGCGACCACAGCGCAAGAAACACCATGACATATTGGAGAAAAAGAAGACAAGCCGGATCAAGAAGAGGACTAGATTTACCACTTGAATAGATTTTCATTTGAAATTCTATTTATGTTGAAACTATGGAGTTTCAACTTGATTGCGTACCACTTGCAACTATTGGACACCTTTCGAAAGCATTTGGTCCTCTGATTCTATTTCCTTCATTAGCCCAAGCAACGTCGTGTATCTCATACACGGTCGTTCGGAATTTGTTTCGAGTATTTTACACGGTTAATTCGTATCAAAATCGGGATCAGACTTTGCTTAGTAATTATTCATATTCTTAAATCCCTTTTTTCAAAATTTATATCCCAGTAGGATGATGGAGAAAACAAAAAAGGAAACGAAAACGCAAAGAATAAGTTTTTAAGGGGACCAATACAGCTTGATCCAAAGAATTCTACAGACTCCAAAAATCATGAATATCTCAACCAAACTTGATTACACATAAAAAATTTCACTTTTTCAAAAATTACTCGCCATATGGTTTGGGGCATAAAGTTGATGCGATGATGTCTCTCGATGTCTCATTTTGTTTGGAGAGCAATTTCTCATTGTGTGAACGAGGGAAATTCAGGGAAAAAAATGTTTCGACCAAGTTATGTGCGAAAAAACTGACCAGATTTCCGCTAAATTTCGATAACTGACTATAACTTATCACAGGATTTTTGTATTCCTAATTTCCCTCGTTCACACAATGAATAATTTCTCTTCGAAGAAAATGAGGTGCCGAGAGATATAATCGGATGAACCACGTGCCTGAAACCTTGCAAGTGCTTTTTGAAAATGTGAACTAATGAACTTTGTTGAGATATAAATAATTTTTGTGGCATGTACAATTTTTTGAATCAAGCTGTACTGGTCCGATTCATTCTATGAAATACTCGTCACGAATTCTAAATCACCCTGACAATGTCAGACGGTATTTTTTTATGCCGCTTTGATTTAGAAATCTGTGAGTAGTGGCAACCAAAAGTCGTCCTCTGTGTACGCTTTCAAAAATAATCTTATAATCTATGATATAATAATCGGACTTTATCATCTTATTTTATAATCTTTTGGGATGGCAAAACTATAATTGTCGCATATTTATTTTTACGATTCGAGCTTGCATAATGTAAAATGTATGATCTATTTCACATCTTTTCGGTTTCGTTGAACATTTCTTGCAGCGCATACAAGTGCCAAGTTTTTTATGCATCGACAATATTATATCAATGATACTATCTAAGTATAAAGCAGGTACATTGCAATGAATAATGTAAGGTTTTGATGATTGGTGCTATCGCTCATTATTTCATTTCCAATTGAATCAATTATATGTTTGGAATTTGAATCCAGCTAACTTTCGTAAATTTTATAAATTTTATACTCGAAATCTGAATTCGAGTGAGTCTTTTATTGATAATACTGTAAGAGATCTAGATCTACCTGGCTATGGGATACTGTTGTTTCATCGTTACCTAGCAGTTATCCAGTAGTTATTTATCGTTTGAAGCGGACAGACGTATCTGTTATTATTTGTAATTTGTCATTGAATAAACTTCTTTTGATATAATTATGTTCGTTTATTCAGAATCCCGACCATCTTACGACCATCTATCTGTACGGAACACTAAAAAATGGAATACTCCATAGATAGGATACTCTGAGTGAAGAGTAAGTAAACAATTACCAAAGCCGAGTACAGAATGTTTTTCAAGGATGAAAGTAATGTACCCGTACAAGCGTCATGTATTACAGCAAATTGCAAACTTGTGATGAATTTAATAAAGCTTTAAAAATGGACTCATTATATTTTCATTGTTTGTCCGTAATTTTTTTTTTCAACAACAATAACTATTTTAGAAGAAAATTGCTGGAACAACAACCTTTCTACACATCGGTATGAATATCTGATTCCAGTTGGGTTTAATTTTTTTTCTGCGGTCAATGACATCATTATTATCAACTTTGAGTGATTTCAATCATCGTCACGAACAGAAATCATTATTCAGAAACTTGACGAATGATTATTGAAATATTCAATAAAACGACGAGTCGATAACCATTCGGCGTAAAAAGTATCATATTTTCATTCCGTAAAAGAAAATATCAAATTTTTCACAAGTGATGGATTTAAAAATTTGTATTCAACATCAAAATGAATAGGAATTAGGCAGCCCGGCTCATAACATCTCAGATTTGACGAAGCATACAAATTGTGTTGCTGCGCCACCTAGCAGCGCGCAGGGTACTATTCTTCACATTCTTCCCTACCCGAATACCTCGAGGTTTGGAATGTCATCGTGATATACATATAGCGTTACCTACAATTATTTGCAACCCACGAAACGCGGTTGTTTCTTGATAAATATCACGAGTATTGATGTCAATCACTGTAATACATTATCCCCGAGGGCGTATCAGAAGCCTTTTTCGTATATTCGAAAGGTAAACGCCAAAAACAATAATTTTTCAATTACAGAACAATGTTGATAAAAATCTGCGATTTTTTTTTTCGATTATCGAAAAACCGAGCTTGATACGCCCTTCGTGCACTTTTTTTGCGTCACTGATATCAATTTCACATCAATCGAATGTGTTTTGGCCGCTAACAGTGGGTTCGGAAATCCCAGGTGTGAAATGTCGCTGTCTCTCTCGCACTCATATCGAAGTCACGTGACTTTCGTTTCACCTAACGCTTGCACGTATATGAAAAGATCAAAGTCTGCAGAGGGTAAAGTGAGATTTTAATACCAATTCGAGTTAATTGCCATTTACGCTGACGCCCTGTTCTACATTTTCGAGAAGGTGAGAGAGGGGCTGTTCTTAACTACAGATATAATGTCGCAGCTGGAGGATTCGCGGAGAGAATTTGCTATTAAATTTCCGCACGATCCTCGGAGTCTGATGAGTTTTAAGCCTGCAGTTTATAAACCTGGTTTCCGGATATTTAACACGTTTCGTTGGTATATAATTGATGATAATTCTCATTTAATTCATTATTGCTTCATTGGCAGAGAAAATACAGTCGCAGCTGTTCCTGATGATCGTGCGTCTCTAACCACTGTGAACCAACCATGGTAAATAACGTTGATTAACCGACTTCCACTTCTACTTTCTCTTGTCAGAGGTAAACACTCGAAAACTCAAGTGGAATATTTATTTCAACAATAAACGCCACGAAACGAGTCAGGGGGACTGACAATGAAGCAGACCACCGCAGAATAAATACGCTAAAAAAAAATTGTCTGTCTCAAAATAGTACATTGTGTATCAAGGGCAGAAAAAACTACATATTCAACGAGTGTGAAATTTGTCGTTAGTCAAATATTTACTCAATAATATTCCAGGGCATAATTAATTATTAGAATCATAGACGAATTCTGACAGCACCTCCACTTAAGCCAATGCTCGGAGGTAAAGCCGAAGCCCTTGGTTCCAATCAACTTGGCTAAAGCCACGGTGGATCAAGAGATCTCAACTTTAAGTGTTTCTGATTAAAAGATCGAAATCCCCCCCTGTCTTGAAATTTATGGGCTACCCCAACCTTAGACTCCGTTTGAAATACGGAGCTCCACGTTTGACGCGATATTTAAAACTGGGAGGAGAACTTTATCGCGGATTAATTTCCTCGGTGCGGTTTTACCTGCCGTTTTTCTCTTAACTATTTTCCTACTTTCTTAGTTTCTCAAAAGATCCTTCAACCGCACGCCGAATTACAGCTTTACAAGAGAGTCTTTGACGGAGGTTGAGCCAAAGCACAGCTTTCGCAAAATTGAGGATTGTGGAATAAGGGACAAAATCGATCGACTGATTAAATCCCGCGTCAAATCCAGACCCGCTAAACAACCTTTGAATCGGCTACACTGCACCAGAAGCCAGGCTAACTAACTAACTACCTAACCAAAGTGCGAGCTCAGAATCCTGCTTTGAAGATCAAGACCGAGATCGAACACTGAATCGGGTCAGAATGAGTCAAGGATTAAATCTGCAAGGGCTGATGTACGGTTTCATCCTGATTAAATTCCCTCATGTAGACATGGTTAAACCGATGTACTTCACGGCAAGAAAAATTTCATCTATTTTCATTGTTCCACGGTACTTCATATAGAAGAGAGTATCAATTCGAGAGAGAAATTAAATTGGAAGACAGACGCGTTGCACCCGGCCATGCACGTGGTTACCAATATACCTACGTATAATACAACGAGAAGCCACTTGAGATTGAATCTCGAGTCTCTGAGTGAATATGGAGCAATTCTTGTTCCGAAGAAGAGCCAAGTTTCGCAGAGTTTGCGGGGTATTCATTGATGTAACAAAATTCTCCACAAGAATACCGCCCCTTCTTCTCTGTTACGTATACCGCGATAACCCGGTCCGATTTAATTGAATATGACCTAATTAACGCGCGTAAAGCTCGGTTCGGTCGATTATTTCCGACTTAGCAGTCATGTTATAATCACTGCAACTGAGCATATTGCCAGGTGAGAGTTAACGAGGAGCATCGTCTGACGGTGTGTAATCGACTTCACCTTAAAACGTTACCTTTACTCAACCAGGGTCGTGGCTTATACGTGTACCCGTAATTAATCTTCCCGCCTATCTCGTCTCCTTGAACGGATGATCCTCCGAGGCGCGACGGAAGAGATTTAGTAAGCATCTTACTCCCGTTGAACAAAGATCGGAGGTGCCCCCCGCAGATTTCCGCAAAAATGATATGAAGCCGGAAATACGGTTCACGCGATGAACATCCGTGTGAAATTTACGATCTTTCAAGCATCAAGCAGACATGAGGTACATCAAATTTTGTTTCAGGAAGGCAGAGGCTTTAGGTACGTCAGTCGAAAATGAGAACGTCGAGTTATATCCTGAAGAGATGAGCCGTTGGCTGAAAAGGGCCGTCGGTCAGGGCAAGTTCAGCGAGCTCTTGCTTTTGCGCTTGTGCTTTTTGACGGACGAAAACCGGCATGTCATATTGACAGAGGTTGTGAGACAGCCGGATAAAGAGATCCGGGTCTGAATAATTCAAAAACGACGAGGCTCGAGGTTGGTAATATCACGAAAGAGCTTTCGGAGGAGCAAATTCTCGAGTCGTCTTACACTTTTGTCCCCGCGTTGAAACGAGCCTCGTTTTTATACCTGATGAGAGAGGTAGGCTTCTTTTCCCGCGTCTTACCCACCAAGACTACGTTGCATGATATTATACGTAATTATGGGTGTAATAACGGGGCGAAGTACCGCGAATATTTTCATACTCGCGGTCAGGTTGGGGACCGAATCATCATAACCCGAGGCGGGCAATCGCGATTACCACTACCAACGCAATTTTTACCACTCTCCGTACCGGAAAAATGGGTTCTTTTCTCGTGAGAAAAACATCTCACCTCCAAGAACGGCCCTTATTCCAGCAAAATACGAGAGGGTGCAGGTGGGGTGGAAGCGAAAAATACCCGGACTCTAACACCTATCTCAGTTCCTCCTCGTACCGATGATTTACAAGCTTCGTCACTACATCAGGCTTTACGCCATTCGACGTGAATCATGATTTATTGCCGTTTTCGCCACCAAAGGACCTCGAAATTTGGGTAAATTATTGAGTATTGTTATTTCAATATCATATTTGAGTACCTACCAACAAAGTTCAACGAACACTTAAGCGATACTTGAATGGTCAAACTTGAAGCTGAATAATCAAAGTGGGATATATGCTGTCACATCTGTAAAATACAGGACTTACAGTATGGAAAACCTTCCTGTGGATAAGATGGCATGAAAATTAATTTGCAAAATGATAAACGTCCCAGCATCTAGGATCGAGTGATTTTAACCGCTCTTTAGAGTGTATGAATAATAACGTAACGTAACGTTGGAGAAATAAGCGGAAAGTGTAGCAGCTGCGAGCTAAAATAACGAACCATCATCTCACCGCTGCAACTATCTTACGTTAGATACATACAAGACCGTCGCCGTCGTGGGGCTGAAGTTTGTTATGATAATACTCTTCGAAATTACCATATAAAGTTTTTGTCGCCTACTTTGCGGTGATCTTTCGAAGGAGACATAAATCAGCTCTGCAAA
Organism: Euura lappo; assembly: GCA_018257835.1. Classification (NCBI taxonomy): domain Eukaryota; kingdom Metazoa; phylum Arthropoda; class Insecta; order Hymenoptera; family Tenthredinidae; genus Euura; species Euura lappo. Next base: position 8,287 of record JAEUYN010000457.1, on the reverse strand, counting down.
TTAGTCAGAAGCAGATGCTCCTGTTGTTTGACGTCGGTGTAATCGCCGGGTATAAATCAGCTTGAAAAATCTAGTGATCGATAACTATGGAAAGGGTTGTCGAATTACGAAGAGTGAATTCTAAGGGTTGTAGTAGACACACGATATCCTAAGAGCCTCGAATTGACTGTGAATAAACGGGTCTGCAACAAACACGGTTTAAAATTCAATGAAGTCTTCCCTTCGCCTCTATGGTGTCTAATTTTCACAGTTTACGGAGAAGAGTCAGGGAAACCAAGAGATAGAATAAGGAAGGTAAGGATAAGGAGCGCGAGGGACAAAAGGATCCTCCGGTATTAAATCAAGAGTGATAGGACGCCCTCGCGCCTCACAATGTCGTAAGGGCAGACCCGGCCCCGGGAAATATCTTTCAGAGCTTTTGTCAAAATACACCATCTACCGTGAGCTCTCGGTCTGGTCGTTTCATTTTTCAATTAAGTCTAGATATAGTTTTCAGCTTTTCATCAATAAATTTTCAATCCCACTCCCACGCTCCGAGCGGTCTCTCGGTCTCTTTGCTAAACATAAAGTCAAACGAAACGTGCCAAACATTCAACGTTGTGAATGGCGCGTATTCACGTCCTCGAAAATTGGGGTGGAAAACAAACAGCAATCGAGTCACATTTCTGCCTCGTAATAAATTTGTATTTCCATCCGTTTATTCGGTGTGATGTTAATAATTCTGAATGTGAAAAAAATACAGTAGAATTGCTTCAGCTATTTCACGATACAGGGGCTCCCACTCCCTGGTCTTCCTCTAAGTGTCAGTAGCTGATACGCAGAAGACTGCGCGAAAGGACGCGCGCGCAACTCGCTATTTCATCTAAGTGTCACATTGGGCCAGCCATTGCCTGATGGTGGGGGCTAAAATGATCGAATAAATACGACACAATCGAATAGCTGAAAGTCGGATAGGCGAGGTTCTACCGTAATATACAAAATATTCCAAGAATTTTCGGTAAGTTTTTCAAGGGGCCCGATTAGGACAAATGAAAAATTGAAGGAAAAAAAAGAAATAAATCTTTTAATCAACGGTCCATATTGTTTCCATAACTGTGTTATTTCCTGAGCATTTCCATTCTGCCCTAGTCTCCCCTACGCTATTCAAAGTTTTTCAATAGCAGAGGGGAGGAGAAGTGAATGAAGAAAATGGGAAGGGAGGACTGAGTATGATGATCGTGGTAATGAATATGAGAGGAGCCATTTGAAGGCAAGGAAAGGGAGCCTGTATCGCGCGTCGTACACATGACACGTGGACTACGAAGGGCAGGTGGCATGCGATAAACTGAGTTTAACGCCGCTAATTTAAATCAAGCAATTTCGCCTCCATTCAAAGTTTTAATCGAATTATGGAAATGTAATTTTATTCGACGTATAGGGTGTGGACGGATCTCCTCGACCGGCCCCGATGTCGAAAGCAGATAAGCTCTCGGATCACATGGACAAGAATGAAATTTCTTGATAACCGGAAGTCCGTAAACCTCCGCCATTTTCGAGGCACATGACGTATTATAGCAGCGATCGATACCGTCAATGAATTATAAATAAACTTATGAATTAATAGCGTTTACCCCTCGATTCTGACGAGTTTGGGGTAGTTTATACGCCGTCGGAAGTTCAAACGTGAAAGATCAGACGTGAATTTGACTTTGATTATAAATGATTGGGGATGGGGAGAACCGAGCTCGACACGAAAGTGGTATCAGAGTGAAACGTAAGAGGTTGACATCGAGTCGACGCTCGTCCCGTTTGTTGAATATTGAAAAAACAATAGGATCTCTTCCAGACTCAAAAGCCCAACTCCGAGGGTATACGAATACCGTATAGAAAAGATTTCAATTCAAAGCTACAGAAATTGTTTTTAAAGCACTGGCTATACGTCCCCGAGCAATTCTCCCGAGCTTTATTTCACGTCCAAATATTTCTCTATCTCGCAAAAAATTGACAAAGTTTATTCAGTTCTTCCCAAAGGCGTCAATACGTTCGACTCTGTTCCTATTTTTTCACACTTCTGAGGCGAAAGTGAAATGCGAAATTGCATAATTATTGCCGTTTGTATAGGAAATAGTGAATTATAATCGCGGAGACGAACAAGGCGCCTGGAAATTTTCCAACTCATTAAGCCTTTTCGCTACTTTACATGTTAACTGTACAGAAACCTGCGGAATTTGATATCAGAAAATGAAGATAATAAATGTCGTTGTTTTGAATTTCTCTTCTCTTATTCTCCCACCACAAGTACCATCAGCCAATACACAAAACTCGAATCATTAGTGCGGCTAGACGGAGGATTTCGCAAAGTTATCATCAAGTCTTGAGATATTATGATTCCATGTTGCTGGCATGAATTCTGCCTCGGTTGTATTCGTTGGTTTAATTTCGATCATCACAGAGTCTTAAACTTGAGAAAAAGCAAAATTAGGTTAACCACAATTTTTCTTCTCTATTGCTGCAAATACTTTATTGAGACAAAAGACGAAGAAAAAAGTATTAACAAAGTTAAATTTATCGAAGGAAAATGCAACTATTCGTTATCCCCAATTGCCAAAATCTAGATCGAATTAAATTTTTGGTTCTATAGCGTCGATGAGTTTTTTTTTCTACAGAATTCGAAAAGATAATACAAGTAAGCTCTTGTTTTTGCTTCAATCAATTCAGGCCGCGATTCTAATTAAGCAGGAAGCCCATTTACGCGTGGAAAGGCAAATTTAAGTGGGGTGAGGCTAAAAATCCCGCAGTCATTATTACTTTTTTTTTATCAATATTTTTTCGCGTTCGCTAAGTCCTGTGAATTTTTTTCTTCCCACTCGTAAGTAATCAGAGCCGAAATACTTTTGACCTTTTGAAAAAATCATTGAAGCGAAATTGTGTAACCTGAGTAATTACGAACTTTTCTTTGCCATTTTCGCTTCTCCAGACTTTTCCGCTCATACCCGTAACAAAAAAGAAGTAGAAAATTTATCTGCTAACAACAAGGGGAAAAGCTTTGCGTCGGGGTTAGTCGCCGATCGAGCGTGCTAAAGCGGGAGGGAGGAATCCGCAAATTGTTGCCCCCAGGTTTAACGCGGGCTCGATAAAGCTCGCGGATTCCTCAACCCACACGACACGTAAACACTTGAAAGTTGTATTAAGCGTCAGAGACGACAAAGATTTGTGACTTTGCCGGAAACTCCTCACTCCTCTGAAACTCCTATTATTATTACACCACGTCGCTGTACTCAAATTCCGCACAGTCAAAAGCTCGTCACAGCTTGTCAACCCTTATTTTACTTGAAAAATTTGCTGAGAATTACTTTGAGTGAGGGAAACAATCGGAACAATAAAAAAAACTTTGGAATTACTGGGGATCTGATTCTTGATCGTTTTTGAAAAAAGCTCTCCCACGACATCCGCCACGTGCGGATAGGACATCATGAACGAAGCTCAGCCGCGGTCGTCGACTCGTCTAAACTTCTTATCTAACCAAACGAATGGCTGTTCGCTATGAGGTAAAACGGTCCAAGTTTTGTCTCCTCTTTTCTTATTCGGGCAATTTCGGTCCCTCTGGTTACGGAAGGATGCTAGATTCAGTCAGACAGACGGCGAGTGTGGTGGGAGACTCCTCTAACGATCTCGTACTCGGGGTCGTTAATAAAAATGTAGCCTCCCTTAAAAACGCTACGTGAAAAGTTAAGCGATATTTTCTTCTCGCTCGTAATAAGACGGGAAGATACGAAAGTGACGAGTTAGGGGTTGGGGCTGATGCCTGCTGTTCAAATGTGGACTACTCGCCGTTATATATTTTTTATAACGGAATGAAATAATTCATTTTTAATCGTTCAAGTTTTACGCCTCCGAAACAGGGTATCTACAAGCAAGATTACCAACGGCTTGCACCCAAGGAACCTATTACCTTGAAGGAATTAAGAAATTAGGCTAATTGGACTCCGCCACGCGATAATTTACGCTTTTTCATATTAAGCGTCGTATTAGTAAGCTGATTTCGTATTTACACTGTATTTTACGGAAAAACTGTCCCCCAGATTGCTTTTCACAAAAGTAAAACGTCGCTGATTCGGTTGAGGTTCGTTCTATCAGAGGGTGATTGTGAATTGCAGAATTTGTAACCGCAAGCTTTTAGCTTCTAGACGATTCATCGACAATCGAAGTAATTTCTGTATCATAAATTTTGCAGCGAAATGGTTCGAATCGAATCATATTGGAATTGAGACTCTACCACGGAGAATTGAATTGGATTGTGATGAATCCGAATTAAGGGTGATGAAGATAATTCGCGTAATTATACAAAAAACTAAAAGCTCAAGCTACCGCATTAAAAACGGGTCGGTGCAGGGTAACGATAAAAGCGATTGTTAATCCCTAATTAAACCTCCGAACTCTAACCCCAAAAATTACGAGGAAGGTACAGTTATCTCAAAGCTCTTCGAAATCCTCGAATGGTCTTCGGGGTCAATGGGTTACTCGACTATCCGACCCCTCGAACACAGGGAAAGGGTGACACCCTTCATTTACATATGTCGTCAAAGTGCGGAAAGGGTGTAGTATGGTAACCTTCGAACTCATTCTGTAGGGCGAATCTATAGCTCCACGCTCGCGCTCCCTCGACCGTTTGCGGTTTCTCATACATACATTATGCCTTTGACATTAGCCGCTATCCCTGCACTCGAGGGTCGTTGGTCATCAAGTGCTTTTAAACACTGGTCAGAAACAAAAAGAAGAAAGAAGACATCGAATCAATTGAGTACCTGGGTGATAAGTGGTGGGTCAAAGGCCTGATAATTGAAATACAAAGGTACAATAGTAGATACATTCCTAACGATGGAGCAGTCTGAAGTTCGCTAGAATAACAAAAAACAGCTATTACATAGTTATGAACCACTATCTAAAAGGCGATGTCCCGATTCCAGCCAAATTCAGACTGTTCTGAACCAGTCCAACTGTCTGGGAGCTCATTTCTCGAGTCCAGGCAACTTCAGACTGGTCCATCGTTGGGGATTCACCCTGTATAGAAGATGAAATATTGTTGATGAAATTCTTGTTTCGTTTTTGTTATGTTCTGTCTGACTCGCGCTTGCAATTTTTCATGGCAATATAGTACATCGCATTTCCAGCTTTCATACGGATTCTTCAGACTCACCTCAGTTGTGTTATTTTTATCGAGATATAGCTGCAGGAAAGAATATCGTAACCGACAATGTTATCCTTCGTTATTGTTGATAAATTACCGGGTCACTGGTAAGCCGCTGTTTTTCTATATTGTTATCTGTAATACGGCGCTTTTTCGATAAAGTAGCCAATTAACTGAGTGAAACACTGAAACTGAGAGGGAAAGTGCAGAATTTAGAAAAATGATGAAAGTCATAACAGATTTCAAGACTAGAGACCACAAAGACTCTACAGAAACTCCAGCGGACTACAAAAGACTTGGTATAGGACTCCGTGGGACTTCGTAGGACTTTATGAATTTTCATGAAACTTGATGGAACTTTATGATACTTTACGCCAGTGCATCACACCAGACTTGAAGAGTGATTAAACTACTCGAATTGTGTTTGTGTCCATGATGTGAATTTTTCGTTATAATAGATGAATCTATTTTTCTATCTCTAGATAAAAAGCGTATGAGATATTATAAAACGATTAGCGCCCGTGAAACTTTTCGGTATACGAGATCGTATAAAAGATATAAAGGCAGTAAACTTTTTCGTAGCGATGTCGGTGCCACAGCGTAGTTTTTCTCCACGAACCCCCCTGTATTTTTTTTTTTTTTTTTTTTTTTTTGTATAAAACTTCCGGTTTCTCTATATCTTATTGGTATAGTGCACCCATATCTCAATACGAAAGCGAAAAGAACGTATAGGAAAATCGTTCCTTTATACCGTATAATCTAGATGCTTTTCAGACTGCAGAAAACGCAGGGTATAATATAAAGTTACTCGACTCGGTGTTGAGAAAGTAGGAAAAATAGAAACGTATACGCATTCGATAAAACTCGCGGAAAGTCACGTGGTAGATGAAATCAAACCCAGGAATAAATCTCTTATCAAAGAATGGGAAAAACCCCTGGTACCGCCGCCTTCGCGAATGACAAAATGGGAAAGATATTACACAACTACCGTGCTGCATAAATCGAAGTTTTTTCTTCGTTTTCTTCTTCATCTACTTTATCCTTTCCAGTGGAAATATCTCAAGTACTATAAACGATAAGGTTTTGAGAAAATTAGGAAATTCAATTAGCCGTTCCCTGAAAGAATATTAGCCAATTAGTTTCTGTCATTACGTCTTTTTATCTCCGAAATTATCACTGTTGAATTTTCATTCGAATTTCTGAAGCTTTTAAAGCTGATGATGGATCAGGTGAGGAAGAGTTTATTTCCTGTAAAGAGTGAATTTTATTTATTTCATGGTACCTCTTGCAGCTTCCACAATAGAGCAAAACAAAGAAAGCAGGAAGAGTGATGGAAGTCGTAAGTTGAGCGAGGAGTGTGAACTCCAGCAAGATGGAACAGAAAGTAACATGACCCAGGCAACAATAATGAATACGAATTTCTCCCTCATTATTTTGTTTTACTGTATTTTATTCCCCGAGACAAAAAATTACTGCAAGGTTACATCCAACATTCGACCTCCGATAATTGAATGTTCGCCCCTCGAAGAAGCGATAAGGTGATTTCACAGCGCGTCTGCAGGCTACGATAACGACGAACTCGTAACTGTGTAAAAGATGAAACAAGACCGACGATTATTATGACCGCGACAATGGCCTGTGTAACACACACCCCGCGTGTGAATAATTAATTCAGGGATCTTATCGTCGCTGTTAAACAAACAAGAATACACTGCGGGTCAGGATGTAAGTCAGAATTAACCGCCAGTTCTTTTTCCAATCTCCGTGACAATTTTTACACAATTATTCTATAAATTTCATTCACGGACAGAATATGTACACATATGTATATATATATATATATATGTGTGTGTGTGTTCAATGAAATACACGCTTCCCACCGGTGGTCGCGGACCTCTGACCGAACGGAAGCAATTTTGGTAATGGTACCGCTGCCCCGAACCAGAGGGTTAAAAACAGAGCCAACGACTCCCTGACCCGGCGAATACCTACTCAGCTTACGGTAGTGTTGAGCCAGGCGAAAAGGTTTTATTTATTCAATAGCTCCGACGTACTTTACAGCTGCCAGTCTGACTCTATGTATAACAATTGCATTTTACTGGAAATTTGTTGCTCTCTGAAAACAGTAATTATTCAGTATCGGAAATTTTCTGTGACACGGTCGATGCGAAGATGCGCGGCGCAACCTCTGAGAGACGATGCGGCCCATCGAATGGTAGTCTGATGAAAATTGGTCGCGGAAACTGAAACCACTGATTAATTGGCTCTTGAATTAATCGAGACTCCGCGGGTTCAGCCTGACACGGGCCTAATAAACGCGTTGCTATTCGCACACGTTGCCGAATGGATACCTACAGCATCCCATTTCATCGGGCAGTGAATCACTTTTGGACGTAATATATCCTTCTATAGGACGAAACTGCAGAAATGTAGAGATGAGATGAATCTTAAGAGTCTGTAGAAATTTTTACTTCATGGTCATTAATAATCGCAAAAGTTGGCAATCCCCATTCGCAATTTGAATAATTCCACAGCAATCGACTTCCAGCGCAAAATGTATGAAGTCCCGTTGACCCAAAAATATTTCTACGGATTTTCGAGAATCTGGAAGCCGAAGGTGTCAAGGTGCGTGAAAGGTTGTTTGGCACTATTCGGAGAAGCCTTTGAACGGTGGCAAACGAATTCCAGAAGGAGCATTCTCACATTCTCCCCGGTGGTATTAGGGTGCTACCTTGATCTCGTTTACAGGGAAATAGCACCTCAGAAAATTGGCTTACTCGAACTCTTTCGCCGGTTTAGGTACTTAATTTGTTAGCGTAATAGGAAAACGGGAATAAAATTACAGCGAAATGTTTCACATTTACGCTACATGGAGGCAATCCTTCTAACGACAACCCTCTTGGCACGTACTGCTGCAGTTGTTTCATCCCCCTGCAAAATGCAACGGAGAATCCGTGAAAACAAACAAAGTACGAACCCGTGAGCCGATAAAAGCAATTTCTTCTGACCGAGGTCGGTGACCCCGAGTCCAAAGACGGTTTAACGCTGACCCAACCCTCGGTCCAACGTTTCAGGGACTCATGACCGGACTCTGAGACCTTGGAGGAATTGATATCCGGT
>JAEUYN010000456.1:0-42321 GCA_018257835.1 Euura lappo | reverse complement strand
TGACGCATGTCTTAGTAGCTATGACTGAAATATCTTCATTGGGTGACATTGTTTTGAACTTACTGGCGGATATCTGTCCAACACGATGCACAAGTTCTAACAGTTGGGCGTTGACATGTGTCACGGCATCTTAAATTTAAGTAAAGAGGACTGTGATTAAGTGATCATTCCGCGGTGCTCGAATCGCTTGAGCTAAATTCGAACAACAAGTGAATATCTGTCACTATCGAAAATCTTTGTATCTTTAACTCACTGTTGATGGCAGCCGGGGTTGGATCGACTCCTGAAACAGAAATCAGGATATCGTGACAATACACCATGACAACCTGACATGTTGAAAATGGTTTGAACATTCCGTGTAGCATAAAATGTAGAGAATAAAATGGTTCTAAACAAAGAGCATAACTGAATGTGTATTTTCGTGCGTGTAGCACTGTTTATAAACACAAGGCAAAGTTGTGTACATCATGTTTTTGCCTATGTGACTGGAGTTTCATCTGAAGGACTGGTTCATTCACCTGTACACCGCGGCCTTTTAGTTGTATTTATATTAATAATAACGACGGGTGTGTCGCCCAAGATAGAAAATTATTATTGTAAATCAATTGAAAGTGTATACCAATTATTGAAAAAACTGATGAGAAAACTTAACGGACGATCCGGGAATCGAATCCGGGATCCACGGATGCTTAGCTGGAGACTTACTCCACTAGACCACCTTTTTCGCCCACAGATCACGTCAATTCTTCTCATCATATACTAGCTTTTTCCTGTAGGTCTTGTATTGGTTCTTAGTGCTCGAATTTTAATTGAGTGTGTATTTTCTTGCGTGTAGCACTGTTTATAAACACAAGGCAAAGTCGTGTACATCATGTTTTTGCCTATGTGACTGGAGTGTCATGTGAAGGACTGGTTCATTCACCTGTACACCGCGGCGGTGGTCTAGTGGAGTAAGTCTCCGGCTAAGCATCCGTGGATCCCGGGTTCGATTCCCGGATCGTCCGTTAGTTTTTCTCATCAGTTTTTTCAATACTTGGTATACACTTTAAAAGAGCATAACGTTCAAAAAACACATTTTATCTATATCGTGATGACGTACGCATAGTTTTTGTCTTTAATGATTCAATGAATCTTACCACCTGCAGAACATACGTGCTAAAAATGTTAAGTGTGCTGTTAAATATTTCGTGACACAACACTTCAAAAGTTGATTGCTCTTGACATACATCCCTGGTGAAAATAATTTCCACGCCAAACTACGAAAAATACCGAAGTGTAAAAAGGGTTTTTCGTAATAATTCATAATTTTTCGTAATTTGTCGTAGTTGTTCGTAGTTTTGGAAGTAGAAAACTACGAATTTTCATGAACAATTACGAAAATCTACAGTTTCCCGACAACGTCACATCCCTGGTAAAAATAATTTTCACGTCAAACTACAAAAACTTTCAATTCGTAGAAATGTTCAGAAAATCGGAATTGTTTGCAATTTCTCAGAATTTTTTGTAGTCTTTTGTAGTTCGGGAAGTAGAAAACTACTAAATTTCATGATTAATTATGAAAGTTTACATCTTTCAAGCAACAGAATATCTTTACTACAAATATCTACGAAAGTTTACGAAAATCTACGATCATGATCAACCCGAAAAAATTTTCGTAGATTTTTACGGAATATGGTAGATGAGAATTGCACAAACTTATAGCCACTTACTTCGTTAGAAATAGCTTTCTGATTAGAATTCATCCGATCCGTCGTATTTATACACAGTAGAGAGACCCCCTATCCACGTCGACATGCTGGAGTCAGGCTTTACCCACCGTACCCGGTTTTCACTTGTTTTTACTGATATCAAAGCTTACGCGTCACGAACGCGAAGGCTATAATTACGAAGGCCATAGGGCAACGGAATTTCGAAATCTGTTGAATTGTCAAAAAAAAAAAAGAAAAAAAGAAACATAAAAGAAACCCAATTTTCCCACGATAAGAATAAAATGAATATCACTCAAGTTCTCTTTATTGCATCATTTATTCACTTTGATAACGTTTTTTTTTGGGACAATTCAACAGATTTCGAAATTCCGTTGCCCCATGGCCTTCGTAACTATAGCCTTCGCGTTCGTGACGCGTAGGCTTTGATATCAGTAAAACAAGTGAAAACCGGGTACGGTGGGTAAAGCCTAACTCCAGCATGCTATTAATTTTGATTAAGTTTTGATTAAGTTCACGGAGCATTGACACGACAATTCATTGAGCTCGACTTCGCCCTTAATGGACTATATTAATTATCCAAGGAAAAAATGAATAAAAATCGAATGAACGATGTGATTTACAGAATGAAAATGATTTCATACATGATTTCAGCTGACTTTCCATAATATATGATTTTCGTTGTCATTGTGGATGAAATCTGCTGATTTTTGTTGATTCGGACCCGATTTCGAAAAATTTAACAGAATTTTCAGTGATTTCGGATGATTAAAACTGATTACTCAAACACTGCATTGTTATAATCGCTACAGAGCGCTACAATTAATTCTTCCGAAGACTTGGTCTTGAAACCTGAAGCTAGAAGACCGTCCGAAAAAACAAACATGAAAAAATGAACCCCTAACATAGAATTTAAGCGTATTTTCTAGTACACCGTTTTTTCTCTGTCTCAGTGTACCGAGTACCAGCGACTGCATGCAGACCTCGATGCAGACTGAATGAAAATCAAACAAGATACGCCCTCGTTGTTTGTTCGCGAGTATATCTGCGCTACAAATCACTAACACAATACACGTCTTGCATTTACCACCTCGGAGCGTCAATATAAAAGAAATACGATAAATGCATTTTCACTATTTCCTAGCTGTGTTTTACGAGACTCTTAGAAAATTAACGTGGAGGAAGAAGATCCCGCACTTTCACCGCGGTCTGTGATCCTCGTCCGATTTTTTTCATCCCCGTCCATGAAGAAATCAATTTCCGAATGGGGAAAACTATCCAGGGCCCTGCTCGACTCGATGGAATCTGGAATTCTAGAAACTCGAAGGAGACTAGACAGTTTTATCCGATTCGGGGCGAGCCTGAATTTTCAGGGAGGGCCCTACCGGGGCCCCGGATAGTTTTCCCCTTTCAAAAGTCAATTTCTACGTAGACGATTCCCGTTGCTTTGGCGTGAATAAAAATTTGATACAATATTCCAATTTATTCATTATTTCAATAAATTCACCGATAAGGATTTCCAATAACGACGTTTCCGGAGGGTGGAAGAAAAAATAAAATTATGCAATACACTTTCAGCTCCCCTCTAGCCAATTGAACTTTCACCCGCTCAAGTTAAGATCGTTCTTCGGAGTAGGAGCGGGCTCAGAAAAAGTGGGGTTCGAGATCGGCCGATTGTTAGATATATTTTTAACTTCCCGTTTCTCTGTTTTCAGAGAAAAAAGGAAGTTATTGTGATCACCCCGAAAATGAAAAGTCGAGTTTTTACTAAATCTCCACATTTCGAGGTCCAAAGAATCACCTCCGACTATTTTCAGTTTGACGTCTGGGTGTGTGTGTGTGTGTATGTGACCACATTTTTGTCCGCGCGATATCTCGAGAACGAGTTCGCGGATTTTGATCAGATAGGGCTCAATCGACGGGGCTTTTCTCAACTTAGAACTGATTAGATTTTGGCTTTGATCGGATTAGTACTTTTTGAAGTATTCAAATAACAAAATTCTAAAAAACGCAACAAAAATGACGATATCTTGAGAACGAATCAACGGATTTCAGTGAAATTTGGTACCATATGGTTTTTTTGATCGCTGATCACGAATCTGAAGTCAGTTTCGCAAAATTTTCATTTGGCGTATTCGATGTGCTGCAAAAAAACTAAAAACATTTGGATTTGGATGAAACTTGGTACTCGTAGGTTTTTTGGGTCACTGATCACGAATCTGAAGTCAGATTAGCGAAATTCGAAATGGCGAGTCCGATTTGCTGGGAAAAATACTAAAAACATTCGAAATCTTACGGAAATTTGTACTCGAAGGTTTTTTGAACCGCTGATCAAGAATCTGAGGTCAGATTTACAAATTTCAAAATAGCTGAGAACCAAATAAATAACGGGAAGTTCGAAGGCTGGCTCATAGTCAGCCCAAACCCGCTTGTTTTCTGTGTTTTTATATCCTACTCTCCCTTCCCAGTTTTTTTTTTCTTCTTCACTTCTCAGCTTCTGCGAGTTGGGGCAGCCAATTTCCCATTTTTATCACAGATAGAAAAATACGAGACACGCGCGATTGAACCGCCTACGTGTCTAGCCTATAAGGCTAATATAAGCTCGGTGCTCGATGCTAATACTGGACAAGTCGAGCGTCGCTCGGTCCCGCTAATTTTCGCCAATTTCTACGGTTTTTCCTATCGGATCGTCAGCGGACTTCAACGCTAGGACCGAAGCTTTAGCAACCCAGGTTGCCGACCTTCAAGCTGCTCGGGCGGCTTATGCTGAGGAGAAGTCCCAGCTCCTGGATCGAGTGCGCGCGCTCGAGCGGAATTCACTCAACCGCGACCTTTTGATCTCCGCGGTCCCTGAGCTGCCGAACGAAGACCTACCAGCGATATTTCAGGCCCTCATGACCCAACTCTCCCTTAACTTTCTTCCTGAAGAGGTCCTGGAAATCACGCGCCTCAGAGGTGCCCCGAATTCGACAAACCTCGTCTGATCCTGGTCCAGCTCAGATCAGTTGGGTGTCGAAATCGAATCCTTGCCGCCAAGAGGACCAAGGGCTCCGTTTACGCGGACGAGCTTGGTCTCGCTCAAGACCAACCTCATACACCGATCTTCGTCAACGATCACTTGCCTGCCGTCTGGTTTGTCCGAATTTTTGGGTCGGGTCCGTGCTCACTCCAAGCAACGCGGATACCGGTTTGTTTGGGAGAAGAAGGGACCGGTCCTTGTTAAGCGGGATTCTACTTCTGAGCCCATCATTATAAACTCTGACGCGGATTTCCACCTCATGACGGGTCCAGCCTGACTGCCTCAAGAATCTGCGCATCCTAATGACATCGGACTGGATCATCGCTCTCCTGTGCCGCTTGACGTTGGTTCATCATCTGCCGTTCGTAACTTAAGTGTTGCTTGTTTCACTGCAAATTCACTTCCGGGCCACATAGATCAAGTCAGACAATCGTTTTCGGATAGCTGCTATCACATAATTTCAATTACTGAAACCTGGCTGCAACATTGTGGGCCAGTTAGTGGCTCGATCTCGACAATTATATTCTATTGCGCAATGACAGAGTTGGAAAATCGGGTGGTGGGGTGAGTATTCACGTTCACAATTCCCTTAAATCTAAAATTCTCGCTTTATCGCGCTCTCTATTTTCCAATTCACCGGAATTTCTCATCGTAGAGATTAGCTCAAACCAGCATAAATTCTTGATCTCTGTTATTTATCGCAGACCGAAGGGCATTCTGCTGGAAGGGTTTCTGAATGAGTTTGCTAACTACTCGCATCGCTATATAGTAATATTATAATCACGGGTGATTTAAACTGCAATCTTAGCAGTGGGAATTCCGAAGCAAACTATTTGCGAAATATTGTTTTCAGCCATTCTCTGTTTCTTGTACTTTTTGGTGATACGCATCACACAGCCCACTCTGACTCATCACTGGATGTTACCATAAAAGATTCAGCTGATAAGCTTCAATCGTTCACAAAATCTGCGACACCTTTTATTGCTGGGCACGACTTAATCGAAATCGAATACAAACTATCAGTTCTGAGTCGGGTGAGCCGTGTGAGATGTCGAGATTTCCGTAACTGTGACGCTGAGGCCCTTGATGATGAGTTGGATCTGTGTATCACGAACTCGCTTTCAGGTTTTGGTGAAGATGTCGACGAAAGGGCAGAAGCTCTATGTGGTGCGATCGTTGATGCACTCGACGTACATGCCCCCATGGTAACGCGTGAATTTAGAAAATCTCCTGCCGGTTGGTTTACGCCGGATCTCAGATATCGTACCTGGGCCAGAAACAGCTTGTATACATCTGCGAAAAGCACGGGCTTTCCACAGTTATTGGCTCGCTTTCGCGCTATGCGTCGCGAACTCAAATCAGACATCAGGAGAGACAAGAATGCATTTTATAAAGATCGGTTATCCAAACTTTCGGACGTCTCGAGTATTTGGTCAGAACTTAGGCATCTGGCGCTCATCGCCTCCAGCAATGCAGCGTCCTCCCCGCTCCGTCACTTCGAAGGCGGTCAACTCAATGCTTACTATACATCTATTACGAGTGCTCACACTTTGTGTTCACGAATCGAACTGCAACAATCAATTGCTGACGAGCGGTCGCAGGTCCAATCTCGATTCTCCTTCTCCCCCGTTCTCGAATGTCAAGTCCGCACAATTCTAGCATCATACGTCAGCAAATCACGTGGACACAGCCCTGATGGTATCCAGCTGTTACATCTTGAGAGCCATCTTGGTGTCATCGCTCCCCACCTTACTCGGTTGTTTAATTGCTCCTTCCGAAACTGTTCTTTCCCCGACGTCTGGAAGACGGCCTTCCTTGTTCCTATTAACAAGTGTGACCCCCCGGCCTCTGAGGCTGATACCAGACCCGTGGCTAACTTGGCTCACCTCTCTAAGGTGTTCGAGAGGGTAGTTGCCAATCAACTCGTGTTGTACATGGAGGTAAATGCCATTTTTGACCCAGCTCAGTCAGGCTTTCGAAAATTTCATAGCACGCAATCGGCCCTTCTTAAGGTGCTAGATGATGCAAGAAAGGCAGTTGACGTCGGGTGTGTCACTGTGCTCGTTTTATTTGATTCTAGTAAAGCGTTCGATAGCATAAATCATCGATTACTGTTAGCAAAATTACTGCGTAATGGCCTCTCAGATAAGGTGATGAGGTGGTTTCACTCCTACCTATCGGGCAGGTCACAGGCTGTTCAAGATCTTCGGGGAATCACCCGAGTTTTCTACCTAACCATTGCGAGAACTCTTCCTGAATCCGGATCCCGATCTGCGTCGCTCTGCTAGGCAAGCTGCGTCTGATAATTCGTCCTCATTGCACATTTCCAATCATAGGACCGCTTGTTACCGCCACTCGTTCCTTCTTTCGGCCATACACCTGTCGGACAGCCTGCCTGTTTCGGGTCGCGAAGCATCCTCCCTGGAGGTGTTCAAAGTGAGGCTCTTTGGCCATCTTATGTCTGCTGAGATTTCTGCAGCCGCTGTTGTAGCCCCCCGATCCAGGCTGTTATGTAGTTGTCGAGTGCATTCGCCTTCTCCCCGCGTGTCGCGATCCATTGTATGGACTATCAGTGCTTTTATTTTCTTATTTTGACTTTTAATCACCGTATGGCCTGTTGCTTTGTGCCCCTTTTCACATTTTCCTTATATTTTTTGTTATGGACTGCTATTATTTACTATTCATTCTCAATTATATGCCTAGGCTGCTTGTCTGTCGCGTCTGCTGTGAGCGCACTTCAGCCCTGTCCGATTTTTGCCAAACTTTTTGCCATCACTAGCTGAGGTGCGCTGGTCGTGGGCGTTCTTCTAGATGCCCCTCGCCCAGCTGTTTCCAGCTGCTTCCTCGTAAAATTTGTTCTTTTAAATAGGTTACCAATTTTTGTATTCGGATTTGAATCTTAGCTATATATTTGTAGTATTTACTCAGTTGCGCATAGTCATTGGCCTGTCTCTATTGCACCATCACGCTATCCGTTATTTATATACACCTATATTTATATTTTCTTTTTTCGCCCGCATATTTCTTACTTTTTTTTTTAGTTTTTCCCTACTGTATCAAAACTGATTTGCTGTATATATGTATAAGACAATTGATTTGTCTTACGGGATGGGGATCAGGATCTCCAATGAGGCGTACTGCGGTTGATGCTAGTAATAACTGAAATATATTTACACTATGTACATATGTTCAACGATTATAATACCAAGTAGTACAGCGGTTTGTTTACCTGAATCAACAACAAGTACAGCGTGACTTTGTGATAATTATTGATTCGACTTAGACATTATGCTGAGCGGCAAGCGCCTTGAATCTCTCACGTATAACGTGTTTACTGCTTGACTGGTGCAGACCGACTGCCTCGCTCGACGACCGTGTGCCTCGGCATTGGTGTGAGTGATGCGTGGACGGCCGCTGACGTGCCGCGCTATAGTTTGGGCGGTAGTCTCAAACTTACATATGTATTTTGTAATTATTTTCTATTTTTCCTTATTTCTAGTTGTATACTTTTGTAATTCATTAATGTATCGTTTGCCCTTTAGCCTATTTCAGGCCACGGCATAATAAACTTAATCTAATCTAATCTAATAAGAAAGTTGTTACGGTCTTCTTATTGAAGGTTTGAAAAACCTTCCTTACTGAGGGTTGGCGGGGGTGGGGGGTGTTACGCGTCACGCTGGGTACTGACGTTGCGGGGGAGGGGGTGTTCGTCACGCGAAGCGTTACGCTGGAATGTTACGCGTCACGCTGGAAGCGTCACGCGAACGTTACGCTGGGGGTGTTTGGCTCCTTCCTTATTGAGGGTTGGCGGGGTGGGGGTGTTACGCGTCACGCTGGAAGCGTCACGCAGAAAGCGGCCACGCTGGGGGTGTTGCGTCACGCTGAAGCATCACGCAGCGTTACGCTGGGGAGGGTGTTACGCGTCACGCTGGAAGCGTCACGCGAAAGCGTTACGCTGGGGTGTTACGCGTCACGCTGGAAGCGTCACGCAGAAAGCGTTACGCTGAAGAGTGTTACGCGTCACGCTGGAAGCGTCACGCGAAAGCGTTACGCTGGGGGAGGGGGGTGTTACGCGTCACGCTGGAAGCGTCACGCGAAAGCGTTACGCTGGGGGAGGGGGGTGTTACGCGTCACGCTGGAAGCGTCACGCGAAAGCGTTACGCTGGGGGGGGGGTGTTACGCGTCACGCTGTACAAGAAACGAGCTGGGCTCGTCAGTGCAAAATTTATGTATGGGATGGTCGGAGAAATAAGCATAATCTTTTCTTATCGTAATTAAGCGTGACATCCGAACCTTAGGGTAACTTAAGGCGGTTTTTCAAACCAGCTTTTAGCACTGTTAGTGTTGTTAGGAGGAAAGTGCTAAAAGCGTTTCAACTTTAATTGTCTCGTGGAGGCAAGTTTTTTTTATTTCATTTCATGAAAAAAAAAGGTATTCGAATGCTTCACCTGTTCGTTTATATGAAAATCTCCATGGTGGGGATAATAAAGTCGCACAAAAGAAAAATAGGGGTCGACTTTACGAGATCGGCAAATTATTGCTAGATAATGAAAGTAATTAAAAACTTTACTGCACGTAACGATCTTTTCTACGTGCTTCCACAGGTCTTCGAGAATACCGAGGGACTCGGACCCAGTGAACTGAAAACTAGTTTTCTTTCTCTCTCTTCCTGTGTGCCTTTCATTCCTTACAATGGACAATCGATTTGAAAAAAGAAAGAAAATAAATTTAATACTCGAATGAAAACTTTTCCAAGAGTTTATACATCATAACGGAAGAACCTTCGCGGGTTTCGTTTTCATTTTCCAGGAAGATGTGGTCACGGTTCACCCTTTATATTACTAATGGTACGATTGTTTTCAACTTACTTTCGGCAAGAATGTAAGCAGCATTCAAAATCGCATCGATTTCGGTGTTTACTGTGTCGAATAAAATAGTTATTTCGGTCACAGTAGGTCTCATCTCAGTGCTGGTCTCTGGAAATTAAAAGATACCTCAATAATTCGGATAATTTTCAAGTGCTTGATGCACGATATTCTAGATGGGCAACTCACTTCCGAATTTCGCATCTCTCCTTTCCAAATCGGCTATGACTTTGTTTTTTACTGGGTTGATGAGGAACGCTGAAATTGGAATATACAGAGGTTATGATCAAGTCGTCTTCGACTCTCACTCAGTTCTAACAACAGCTGGATGAAAAGCAAGCTAGGCTTGATGTATTTTTCGAATGAGTGTCACTTACTCCGGAATTTGGTAGCCAATGCTGATTCGTTTCCTGAAAATAAAATATGTTATCATGACAAAGTGGAAATTCACCAATTGACGCCTGATATAACGGCAATGAGTAAAAAATAATGAAATATGAACAATTGAAATAGGAAATGTCGATCGATCTACGCTAAAATTTGATCGGAATCAATTAAAACAATTCCTCGACTTCACCCTGATATGTGAGGCGAACAGTAGATCACAAAAACATTTCGCGTGTCGAATGGCATAAGTATTTGTTTTGAAGATTCTTGGCTATAGCACGCATGTACTGAGACGTTTTCCAATACCTAAACCAGAAGGTACAGATAAATATAAAATTGAAATTGAATAAAATACAGTACGCTACAATAAGAGATTACATACTATAGTGCTGTACACTAGAGAGAATATAGTAGAATCGACAGTATACTATGTGAACAGGTGAATGAGGAATCAGAATCAAAACAACACACACACTTAGGTGCGGTATGCGTAAAGACACACGTACACCATAAGAGGTTTAGATTCACTGACCAGCCCTCAAAGGGCTAGTCAGACTCACGTTATTATGAATATTAGAAATTGAATAAATGAATATAACCCATAGGAATAATAATAATTGTAATAATGAAAATTAATTGAAAATGTTATGAAGTGTGAAATGATGAAGAATTTATAAAATAAACGAGTATTTGGAATTGAAGAAGTTCCGCGAAACGCCGTGGCGTGGACACAGCGGCGCTGCGGACACACCACGGTCTGACGTCACAGAACAACGAGACGCGGGCACTCCATCGTCCGCGTCGAGCGTATAAAAGGGCGTACGCACAGCCATACGGGCTCTCAGTCAGCCAACGGAAGACGGGTGGCACCAACCCTCCCAGAGGTACCGGTGAAACCCAATCTCCAAATAGAGCCAAGTCGAATTAAACTCAAGACTTCAAATCACATTCATTCCAAAAATCATATACAGGAAGGCAGGCATTACCTACCCTCTCAGAGGTTCCGGTAAAAACTTAATATCCGAAATATGAAGTTATAAATAAATTCAAAAACTTAGAATCATTTCAAATCACAGTAGATAACACTTCACTTCCAAATTTTATACTAAACCTAAAACTGCTTTGTTTGCTTCTACCTGCTTCATCCCAACCTTACCTATTCCAATGAGTAACTATCTACGGGTCTAAGCACCAATCCGGTGGTTACTCATCCTTACATCAAAATTAATAAATTAAGTAGCGAATAGGTAATGGATTCGACACCTGCTTCAGTAGCCCTAATGTAAACTCAAATGATTAAACTACACAAACAAAAGTATTGTTACAGTACAATTGACTATTGTCATTATAGTGTGCCAGGTGAATGTCCTCGCATACACTATTCGGTAAAGACGTTGGTCTTTAAACCTTTAATAAACAATTCTACTGAATGTAGAGCCTTTCTGTCATGGTATAATTTTCAATTTTTAAGTTTGGAGACTTAAAATTTGATGAGAAAAAAACGATCAGGCGCCCCGGGACTCGAACCCGGGTCTGTTGGATGCCAATCCGGGGGCTTACACCACTAGACCACCTAGTCGTCCAGAGAACTATGCCTTCTAATTCAGTCTCATCATCTTTCTGGTCTTGAAAATTATACCATGGCAGAAAGGCTCTACATTCAGTAGAATTGTTTATTAAAGGTTTAAAGACCAACGTCTTTACAGAATAGCGTATGCGAGGACATTCACCTCGCACACTATATTGACAATAGTCAATTGTACACTCGTGCTATAGCCAAGAATCTTTAAAACAAATACGTATCAAGGTGCACGCAAACAAACGGAGACGAGAAAGATGATGAGACTGAATTAGAAGTCTTAGTTCTCTGGGCGACTAGGTGGTCTAGTGGTGTAAGCCCCCGGATTGGCATCCAACAGACCCGGGTTCGAGACCCGGGGCGCCTGATAATTTGTTCTCATCAAATTTTAAGTCTCCAAACTTAAAGAATGGCATAAGGTCGTAATAGCCAAGAACGCGATTTTGGTGGCAAAAGGTCGTATAATTTTTTTTTCCGGCACAGGCATGAACAAGTCACTTTTTGACGCCTGTTTTCGGCCCATACAGTGGCACTTTATATGGCTAGCCGAAAAAAAATTTTGTCGCGTAGTTGTCATGCGCAGTTCCTGACTTCTGTTGCGCGGTACGAACTGCGCATCTCAGAGGTGCTACACAAAAGTATTAAACGACAGTTGACGAGGACCGTAGTGTGGACCTCAACTGGCGTCAAAGTGACTCTTCATGCCTTTGCCGGAAAAAATATCGTATGGGGCGCGTCCGTAAAGTAACTGTTCGGCGAGGTTATGTTTTTAGTACTCTCCGTTGGCTTTACCTTAGGCTCGCCTTCGGCTCGCCGGGTAAAACCAACGGCTCGTACGAAAAATATAACCTCGCCCGAAAACCGTTACTTCACGGACATGCCGCATAATATACTATTTTTCACGCGACTCGCTCTGAAAACGGCCAAAACGTATAGATGAATTGAAATTACGAGATCGAAAAATTTCAGTGCAAAAGGTCGTAAATTTGGCGGATACGTCGTTATTTCATTACAATTTTTAAGGAAAAATAAAAAACAACGTGAAGACAAAACGTCGTGAGCGCCATTTTTTATTCATAGTTTTTAATGATTTTTCCAAATAGTTGTAAAAACTCGTGAAACGCGAAAAAAAATCGAAATCGACGTCGTTTCGAAAAATTCGATGGTAAAAATCGCAGTTAAAAGCAGGCCGTATCCGCACAACTTACGACCTTTTGCACTTACATTTTTCGATCCCGTAATTTCAATTGATCTATACGTTTCGAACGTTTTCAGAGCAATTGGCGTGAAAAAAAATTATACGACTTTATGCCATTATAAACAGCAAAACGTCGCATAATGGCGCTTACGTCCTTATGTCATTAGACAAGCGATTTTTAAAGGGTAAGGTCGTCTTCAACTCACCCCCGCTACCCCTTAGGATAGAAGCTACACTTCTTGCGAGATTGGTTCGGGTTCTAATTAAAGGATCTGAAATAAAAATAGAGACAAATATAATTTGAGCGTTTTGGTAGACGTATAAATTGGTCAAGTAAGTGTATCCACTCATCACTTACCAGCGTCTGCGGGGGTCAGCTGGGATTCTTTATCTGAAAATAAAATAGGTAGGTACATCATGACACTATTGTAGTTTGTCAATATTTGACGCATGTCTTAGTAGCTATGACTGAAATATCTTCATTGGGTGACATTGTTTTGAACTTACTGGCGGATATCTGTCCAACACGATGCACAAGTTCTAACAGTTGGGCGTTGACACGTGTCACGGCATCTTAAATTTAATTAAAGAGGACTGTGATTAAGTGGTCATTCCGCGGTGCTCGACTCACTTGAGCTAAATTCGAACAACAAGTGAATATCTGTCAGTATCGAAAATCTTTGTATCTTTAACTCACTGTTGATGGCAGCCGGGGTTGGATCGACTCCTGAAACAAAAATCAGGATATCATGACAATACTTGACGAATCGAGTGGAACCTGCCATGTTGAAAATGGTTTGAACATTCCGTGTAGCATAAAATGTAGAGAATAAAATGGTTCCAAACAAAGAGCATAACGTTCAAAAAACACATTTTATCTATATCGTGATGACGTACGCATAGTTTGTATTTGTAACGATTCAATGAATCTTACCACCTGCAGAACATACGTGCTAAAAATGTTAAGTGCGCTGTTAAATATTTCGTGACACAACACTTCAAAAGTTGATTGCTCTTGATATACATGAGTTCGACGAATGGTCGATTTTCCACTTTAGTACCATTTTACGGTTTTAAATTTTACTTCCTGTGATACTAAAATGTAGGCATAACGATTCGATAAGTCTGCAGAATAATTGCTGCAAAATAAGTTTATTGTTAAATATTTCGTGACACAACACTTCAAAAGTTGATTGCTTTCGATATACGTCCATGAGTTCTAGTTTGGCTGTTGGAATTGAAATCAAGAACTCAATATGGTATCCTTGCTGTATCGAGAATATTTGACTCCTTGATGCAGAAATATTTCTACGTTTATCTACAAAACAGGTTTTTTTTTCACCTGTTGATGATGTGTGCGTCTGAATAATTGCAATGCTGACGTGGAAGCTATCGAACCACTTGACTGTTGATTAGTTTTTCTTTACGTTATTCTCACTTATATGTATGGGGCATTCCACGCCAACTCGACCAGTAATAAACCCCGACCATCTCAAAATCATCCCATGTTTTTTTTCTAACATTCTACTCAGTAATAAACGCGTCCTAAATTTTTTTTATTTTTTCAACAAACCGTTAATTTGTTATGAATTTTTGAAGTTGATTGAGAATGCCCTTCTTTAAAAATCTGAAAAAATTCTCAAAAATCCAGTGGATGACATAAAACAGCCCCCGTTTAGGAAAACGTGGGCCGAATTTTTTTTCAATTTTTTTTTTACTCATTTCGGAATTTTCTCATTTTTGAAACTGACATTATCTAACACAGGATCAAATTTCAAGCGTCACACAAGGTTCAATTTACTCGGAAACGTTCGTTTTCACCATTTATTACCCTTATTTGTCGCTTACTATTTGATCCTGTGTTTATATCAGTTTTTGAAATGAGAAAATTCAAAATTGAGGTAAAAAAAAATAGAAGAAAATTCGGCCCACGTTTTCCTGAAGGGGGGCTGTTTTGTGTCACCCACTGGATTTTTGAGAATTTTTTCAGACTTCTAAAAAGGGGCATTCTCAATCAACTTCAGAAATTCATAACAAATTAACGGTTTGATAAAAAAAAATCTGAAAAAAATTTAGGACGCTTTTTTTACTGAGTAGAATGTTGGAAAAAAACATGGAATGATTTTGAGATTGTCGGGGTTTAACACTGGTCGAGTTGGCGTGGAATGCCCCGTATGTATTTTCTAGCGTACCCAATTGAAATAAGTATAAGTGAGGTTTTCTAGCGTACCCAATTGAAGTAAGTATAAGTGAGGTTTCGTTGTATTGGAAAATAGATCAGTATCTGCAACTTACCGCTGGCAACACCCACGCACACCAACCAGGCGACGAGAAGACAGACGATCTTGTTCATGTTGAAGGTAGCCACTTACTTCGTTAGAAGAAGGTTTCTGATTAGAATTCATCCGATCCGTCGTATTTATACACAGTAGAGAGACCCCCTACCACGTCGACAACAGAGCATGCTGGAGTCAGGCTTTACCCACCGTACCCGGTTTTCACTTGTTTTTACTGATATCAAAGCTTCCGCGTAACGAACGCGAAGGCTATTGGGATCGAAAAAAGACTGCCCTCTAGTTCGAACTAATAAGTGCGGGATAGCCACGATTTCCAACCAATCAAGCGAAGCAAATAGGCGAATATGGTGGGCGAGTGCGGGATTTTAGGTTAGGTCACGCCCCCAGTTTCGTTCCCAAAACTTACGAAGGCCATGGGGCAACGGAATTTCGAAATCTGTTGAATTGTCAGAAAAAAAAAAAAACAGAAACGAAACCCAATTTTCCCACGATAAGAATAAAATGAATATCACTCAAGTTCTCTTTATTGCGTTATCTATTCCCTTGGAGACGCTTTTTTTTATAATTCAACAGATTTCTAAATTCCGTATTAATAAATAAATAAATAAATAAATGATTACGAAGGCCATGGGCAACGGAGTTTTAAAATCTGTTGAATTGTAAAAATAATAATATTAATAATAATAATGATAATTAAAAAAAATGTTGATGAATCCCTTGTTTTGTGAAGTTCAAATGGTTTCTGGAGGAAAAGGAAATAAAAAGGACAGCGGACAATCGGGATACGTGATATTACTTGTATGCACTTGCCCCATTGTTGAAGCAATCGTTGCGTTACCACAATTAGAAGTTTTCATAATTTTGAACCGGTCCGTGACGTTATCCGCACGATTATATTCACGCGCCACACCATCTTTAGGGTGCTTCGGAAATATAGCGAACGCAGCGCTACGTCTGGCTCTACGGCCAACGGGCGAAACGCCCAATATGGCAGCGACCACCAGTTGACATCGGCAATTATCATTTTATGCAGAATACCACATCCTGTCTCTATTAGTTCATGGAATAAAGAAGTTTTGCAATATAAATCTTCGGAATTCAATATAGAATTGCCGCTAACCAATTCTTTTTCGCGTTCGTGACGCGTAGGCTTTAATATCAGTGAAAACGAGTGAAAACCGGTTACGGTGGGTAAAGCCTGACTCCAGCATGCTCTTAATGAATATACAGTACACGGAGAGAAGTACACACTGCCCGTGTCTCGCGCATTGGTCGCCAGTGTCTTAGACACGGACGGAAAAAACATCGGGAATCCGTGCCTAGACACTGAGAGCCAATGTCTTAAACACGGCCCAGCAGTGCGCTATGCACTGTATGCCCGTGTTCATGGGAAACTTGGCGCGCATGCGCGTTCTCGCACTCACCTCGTACGTACACAAACACGGGCATACAATGCGTAGCGCACTGCTGGGCCGTGTTTAAGACATTGGCTCTCAGTGTCTAGACACGGATTCCCGATGTTTTTTCCGTCCGTGTCTAAGACACTGGCGATCAATGCGCGAGACACGGGCAGGCAATGTCGAAAAACGGGTGGCCCGTGTCTAGCGCCGCTCGTTCCGGCTAGACATTTCCTGCCAATGTCTTGCACATTGGCCACCCGTGTTTACTTCTCTCCGTGTAGAAGCTCGATTATCCGAACCAATTGGGACCGGGCGCAGTTCGGATAATCGAACAGTAATGTTAGTGCTGGGAAATATTCAAGAAATATGTCACACACATATATCTTATGATATATACATATGAAAAAATATCCACCATGTATTCAACTGAGTTTTCCTGAAGTGAAATATAGACTACAGGTAAAAATTTCGCACCGTCGTTAAAATACTGACATACTATGTGTGTATGTATGTATGTATGTATATTTGTTTATTATGCCGTAGCCTAGTGGGCCATTGGGCAAAGCGACAATTACAAGAAAAAGGTTACAGAAAAGGCTTACAGAGGAAAAAATAAATGTGTAATAGAATATGAAAAACGCGTCCATAACCAAAAAACAAAAAACAAAAAAAAGTAAGTTGAGGTTGGACAATAGATAATAATATATAATGAATAATTACGAAAATGGGAAAAAAATAGTATTAATAATGATAGCAATAATAATAAAATAATCATATACATAATAGGTAATTATTAATGGATGATGAGAACGTGATGGAAGTCTTAGAATTCAGAAATTTTCTGGATATCCGGACATCCGGACATCCAGAAAACACACAAAACAAAACACACAATCATGTACTTTCTGCTATTACTGCTATACCGTTGAATAACCAGAGAATCAACTGAATTACGGAGAATCGCCAGAATTAATAGAGGATTACTTGAATTAATGAGCTTGAATTAAGTGGAATTAGGTTGAATTGAATTGAATCGAATTGAGTTGAATCAATCTGAATTAAAAGAATTACGTTGAATCAAATGAATTATTTCAACCCTTGAAATCAATGTGTCACTCGAATCTTGAGTTATTTCCCCCTCGATGTCGTGGTTTGGAAAGACTACATCTCGAGGGCCGTTTCGCTTGTTTTTTTTTTTTATCCCCAGAAGGAAATTATGATTCCGTGTTAGTCTTGAATATCCGGAGTCTTTCAACGACACTACCTTGTATCCATTATCATGTCTCGAACTTGCATAAGCTTGTATCGAATTTCAACAAGGCGAGGTATGAGCTTCGTCTACCAGATCTCGCAGAGTCCTTCTTGAGTTATTCAATCGTGTTGAGACTATGAGTAGAGAGACTATGAGCGTCCTGGATATACTAAATATTCATGAGCCTCAGTCTAGGAAAAAATTGAGTCTCACATACGGGTACACCGACACACACACTCAAAGATTGGTATGCTAGTATTACCCTATTTTGTTGGTAATGTAGTTTTACTTTATCGGTACGGCAGTTTGCAATTGAGCGCCTCTGGTGGTAAAATTTGAACCGTGATGTCAACCATTTTGAAATCACGTGCCGTTCACATAACGTTGGCGGCAAATTCAAATTTGAAATCACATGACTTTGACGGCAAATTCAAACTGTGATGTCAACCATTTTGCGATTGAGCGCCTCTGGTGGTAAAATTTGAACCGTGATGTCAACCATTTTGAAATCACGTGCCGTTCACGTAACGTTGGCGGCAAATTCAAATTTGAAATCACATGACTTTGACGGCAAATTCAAACTGTGATGTCAACCATTTTGCGATTGAGCGACCTCTGGCGGTAAAATTTGACCGTGATGTCAACCATTTTGAAATCATGCGCCGTTCGCATAACGTTGGCGGCAAATTCAAATTTGAAATCACATGCTATTGGCGGCAAATTCAAACTGTGATGTCAGCCATTTTGCGATTGAGCGACCTCTGGCGGTAAAATTTGAACCGTTATGTCAACCATAGTGAAATTTGAAATCATGTGACGTTGGCGGTAAAATTCAAACTGTTCAAACTGTGATGTCAGCCATTTTGCGATTGAGCGACCTCTGGCAGTAAAATTTGAACCGTGATGTCAACCATTTTGAAATCACTTGATGTTGATGGTAAAATTTAAACTGTAATATTTAAGCGATGACGTCAACCATTTGAAATCACATAACGTTGGCGGCAAAATTTAAACTTCCACATTATACCCTGCGACTTTGGCGGCCATTTTGCAACCACGTGTACAATACCGTGAAGTTAATTGCGATATAATTATTTAGAGTACCAGGGAATAAGGATTGTGAGGAGGTTAGAGTTAACAAATTATCGAATACGATTTGGGTACAAATTCATTTTTTCAAACGAAAGTTTTATTGGTTATTTTCTTTATCCATTAATAGTGTAGTCGATCGATTGGAATAGTGGTAGGCTGAGCTCGAATCGTTGACCTGTTATATTTCACCAGCTGTAACAGAATTTAGAACGAACATAATTAGTCAAATGTTTTGCAGTTTAAACTAACGGATGCTTCATGCGTACGTTTAACAATATATTGATGCGGGGGAATTCGGATCAAGAGTGTGAGTGAGTGAAATGAGTGCTTACGCGGAATTATTTCCTCCCCCCCGAACGATCTCCGGGATCATCGTCATTGTTTTTGATATGATGCACGTACAAATCCACACGCGCTATGATTAAACTGACATTGAGATTTTTCAGATCGCGGAGAGGAATCCGATTATCACTTCTGACTGAAAGTTTATCTGAATCCGAAACAGAAATACGACTTCTAGACTCAAAGTACATGAAAGAGTGAAAATTAGAATGCTTACGAGATTCCCCGTCGGACACAAGCATGACAGCTTTAGGTTCGGGTTCAGATTCTTGCATCGGTAATACACTTCTCGGAAGTGTGCCCTCGACTAGACTTGGGTTTTTCCTGATGGTTGGGTTACCCGCAAACATCGAGCTTTGTGGTAGGCTGGACATTGGTGGTGGTGGTGACGCTGTAGTTGTGGTGGTGGCGGTGTCAGCAGCTTCGGGAACTGCGGATGAAAAACAGAATTTAATGAAGGAAATCGATAAGCTAAATTTCAGATTTTCGAAATTCCAAAATCAGTCGACGAAGTACTTACTCAGCTCGTCAACGTCGGAATACTTGACGTACTCAAATTTGGACGCTAATCCGCGCCCGTTGAAGAATGACATGGTAATACTGCCCTCGGGTGAGGATCCCCCCGGAGATTTGATGTCACGCGATGAACGGCGGAATATTTCTGAGGTATTCACCCGATTCAAGATTAAAGTATCGCGATATTCGGTTAATATGGCTGTGGCATTTCGCAACAACATCAGATTCCGGTCGACAACGGTTTGAACGGTTGACTGATTCTGTGTTGGAACTTTATCGAAAATCGTCAGCTTGTATATGACATTTTCAATCGTGCTCTCGGCGTACCCTGGCGCCGCAGGATTTCCAACTGTAATGTTGTCGGACTTCAGCGGAGCCGCGATTCCACTGATCACAACCGACAAAATGCAGAGCACAACGGTGCAGAGAATCGTGCAAACCATGGCGTAGACTGTGACCGCGGAGCAGCAGCATTTCTTGATATACCCCCAGACTTTTCTTTTTTTCTCGTCCATTGTGTTGATCGTTGCAGTGCAAAGGTCGACGCGCGAATGAGCTTGCAAGCCTTGAGGATTGAAATGATAATGTATCACGCGTGGTGCGAAGTGCGATTGCATGCATGCATGCATGCAAGTATGTAAGCGAGGAAATGATTTGAATTTGACCAATGACAAATCGTTAACTGTTGTCGATTGCAACACGAGGGTCCGCACAATGTAACGCCGGTATGGTTTATGCAACGGGATATCGTCCGACTACGAGGTGCGAGTGTAAAAGTGGTTGGTGAAAAAATGGTAGTATACCCATATATTTATTCCAATAACATAAAAACGATTAAAAATTGTGGTACATCCGTACACATTTATTCTAGTGACATAAAATGATTAATTGTAATATATCTGTACACATATTTATCCTATTATCACATTATTAACAATTTATTATATACACAAGTTTCAGAACACCGAATTAGTAGATTACGACGGATTTCCGTCCGATCCGAAACCTTTTTTTGAAGAAAATATCAGAAGAGGTGCACCACATGGTAGAAATTATGTGGCGGAATGGATCAGACCGGCATGGGACGGGGTCACGTACTACGATGAAGTGTGGGCGGACGATGGTGGGTAAGGTTCCCTTATTCGAATATATACTTAGCGATTTCGGCTGATTCTTCTTTGAACATAGAATAGAGTTTTTGAGCTCGCGCCGTCGTACAATATTCCAAAGTGGGATCGATCGGGTAGATGAATAGTCCATGCCTTGAACATTCTAGAGTGGTTTCCTGTCCGTGTAACGAACATCGTAGAATGGTCTCCAGATTTTCGAAGTCACTTTTTCTTATCGGATCCGGGCACCCAAACTTCACGAGATCGCACGCATGGATGCCGTAGTCTCGCCTCAGGTATTGACATGTCTGTGGTCCATGCGCGAACCACTGCGCCCAGGAGTGCGCCTCAACGTTCTCGTTGAACCAATGGTTTAGATTTTCGTACGGCTCCGTGCCGGAGTGCCATTTCAACCCCTTTTGTGCCTCGTCTATCGCGACGATGATTGAATCCATTTCCTCCATGGGCGCTGGGTAGTCCGACGGTGGTTTGAAGACCACATGAGCAATTTGTTTGGTGAGGCCACACATCACGGTTATCTCTTTCACAACGATTCTACCCGGCATCTCGAAGCAGGCCAGGCTGATGAATCGGAACGGCTCGTCTTGTCGTCGTCGTCTCGCGAAAAAAATGTATTCTTCTAAAACATCGGATTCTCGAAGGAACCAGCTGTGCATTTTTTGAGCGGTTGCAACCGCGCAGTACTCGAAACGGCTGGTTGGAAGTTCATGCGCCGAACATCTCAAAACGTGAAGCGATGATTCAAAGAACTCGTCCATTTTACTAGGGCATCCGTACGTCGTCAAGTCGTGCGCGTTCACTCCCAGCTCCTTTCGAAGATATATGCATGCCGCCGGTCCAAGTGTGAATCGGGTTACTTCCGGGTCTGTCCCTATATTTACTTCGAGCCATTCTTTCAAGCATTCGTACGGCTGTTCGCCTGCATTCCAGCGCAGGGATATTTCTTCTTCTTGCGTCGCAAGCTCGTCCGGATCGATTTCGCAAATTATCTCTGGCGTGAGATAACGTGGAGCTCGGAACATAGCGTTGCTGATCCTCATCGTTTCACCGTACAGCACGGCTACCTCTTTTACGTAGAATTCGTCCCGCAGTTGGAAGCCCCTGAGGCTGACGAATTGTGTCTTGCGTATTTCGGCCATGACGGATCACTGATTTCAGAAGGACTTCTCACTTTCAACTCGGAATTCGGTGTGAGCGTTAGAAAAATGTTCCACCGTTTTTATAGCCATGGGGCCTTCTACCCTCATACCCATTGGGGGGCTGACCTCTGGCTAGGTCATCCGGTGGAAAATTGTCAGATGCTTAAGCATGAAAAACACGCTCTCATATCCGTTGCGGCTGCTCATTAGCGTAGCCACCCCGTGGCGAATCCTTCGCCATAAAATCTTATTCAAAACGATGACATTGTTTCAATTTTAATCGTGCCTGACCTTTGACTCGTCAGGCGGGTGGGAAAATTGGCAAATGCAAATGCAAATGCAAAATGTGACAGCACAAAGCGCAGGAGGGTATCTCGAGTCGTTTAATGACTCGATGCAACGTCGTTTCCATTTATTCTACCGCGATTAACCTTTTTGTCGGATCATCATCGTTTTAATTATTCGTCCGAGACATTTGCCGAACGTTTTTAATTATTTATTCGATGCAACATAGTTGCATTCGTTAAACTCGTGCGAAAACTGCTGAATCGAAAATGGAAATTTTGAGAATTAACATTCCACGCGTCCGGAGCGGGCACCAAGACGTTGGGTGAATTGATTAAGGTTGCCTGAATATAAAAGGGTACGCCCGTTTCATCGAACGATTCACTTCGCTCCCAACCTTAAGGGAAACAGTTTGTATAATCATTTTATTCTCCGTTCCGATGGCGAGTCAGAACAATAACTCAGAAACACGGTCAACACCGCCTCAATCACCGTTACCGTCAACCGGTGACCACCCCGGAGCGGAACCGGAGATCAAAAGAAGGCGCGTACCCGACAACACGCCACAGACACACGTCTCACCCGCGCACTCCACAACCTCCGAAGTGATTCTGAAATCCGTGTTCCCGTTAACAAAAAGTGAAACGAAACAAATTGGCGCGGCGGTTATCTTGAAGTCCGCGATTCAAGCTTCGGAAGCGGTGATATACATAACAGATACGAGCAAAAATGGCAGAAGAACGACCATATATTTCGATTCGGTGGATTGGGCGGATTTCATGGGCAAAGCGCGCTACTACCGAGCATGGTTGAACTCCGCACCCGACGATAAGACGCACGCTTACGCGTGTGAACAGTTCTCGCCTCCTAGATCGTTCCGAGTTAGCCGTGTTATTTTTCTGGATGCGGTTGCTTTAAAAATTTCATCAGTTGACACGCCAACTGGGATAACGATGATGCTCCCGACTTTTGAGACGTTGCACAAATTGTCCCCACTTCTAAAACTGTCGCTTCTTCGTCTACATGCTCTGATGACCGATGTGACATACAAAGTAACGTATTTCGCGAAACGTCTGTTCGTCATTCAGGAAAATCAGAACTTGAGTACACCTGAAAAACAAGAGCTACTGCTGCTTGATTCCGAATACGACGCGACTTCTATTATCGATGTGGAAATAGTCGCGCGATGCATGCATATTCTCGAGGAGGCGACTTGAAACACACACACACACACACACACACACACATACACTCATGAATCTACAGTCACAATCTTCACCAGAGGAGAAAAAGTACATTTCACATTTTTCACGCTACTCTAATTTGAGATTATTTATAAATTTATCTTTTCTTTGTCATACACCAGCAGATCGATGGACGAAACATCATCCATGCGTAAGATGCCAGGGTTGTTGAGGCTTGATCTCATCGAAGCTGACGCAGCTGGTGAACAACAACAACAACAAGAACA
Source organism: Euura lappo (assembly GCA_018257835.1). NCBI lineage: Eukaryota > Metazoa > Arthropoda > Insecta > Hymenoptera > Tenthredinidae > Euura > Euura lappo. The sequence goes on along the minus strand of JAEUYN010000456.1, from coordinate 18,643 downwards.
ACAAGGAAGTTCCACACCAACATCATCAACATCGAGGAGAGCGAGACCTCCACCGTTATCTCGCGACAACGCATCGTACATTAATTTGCCCACTGCTGAATTAGCTCAAAAAATCGTCTGTTTGAAACGCGAGGTGCATGAAGACGAATTCCGAGCCTCCTGTTTGATACAAACCTGTAACGAGGCCAATAAGGTCATCGAAAGACTGCAAAAGCGTATCCACGAGAAGAGTCAACTAATGTCGGACATGCAACAGTATCTTCATGACGTGGAAGAAAAAAAACGATACGCACGCTGTTTCCAGAATGCATTTTGAACTTAAATAGTCGAGCAGTTTCTTTTTCTTGCTTTTTAATTTTCATTCGAATCTTTATTCATGCACCTGCTCGAGTTCAAATTGTTTACGGACTGTCACATCTACTGGCGGATTATTAGGATTAGAAATATGTATACGTATCTGTGTGTGTGTGTGTGTGTATATTGTTAGACTGGTTGTGGGAATGCATAAAACAAAAGAAATAAATATGGTGATGGATAAAAGAAAAAGCTGACGTTGTTATTATTTATTACCTCTACCAAACATTTATTATTTTTACATAGAAAAATCTTTATTATTTTACGTAAAAAATTATACAATTTTTCGAACGATATTGGTGAGCGGATTGTATTCCGTGACACGATCGTGCAAAATCAAGCAGTACGCCGTTGTGCCTGCCGGAACATTTTCTCGAAACTGAAACTCCAGACGCACGTCTACGGGGGCACTTTTAATGGATTCGTTTTGACGCGAACAGTCGATAACCACGAGTGTTGCGAGAGATTTGAAATGGGCTAAATCGATCAACGGTTCCGTGAGAGCGGATCTGGCGTAGTAAGAACTTTGAAATTTACACAGCATGTCGTAGAGCAGTCCGTATCTGTCGATCGAAAAATCCACGTCCATATTGTCGTACGGATACGTTTCGGAATTCAAGAACAATTTCACATTTCGCAGGGTCAAGGGTTGAAAGGTGGAGGGATCCTCCGCGAGCACATTCTTTTTGTTGGTTTGAAAGGCCAGTATCACGTAGCGAGGTTTCTCCAACTGCGTTGAAGTTTTCACCGCCCAGGTGTGAGACGTCGTTTGCGGAAGTGTCGGATACTCGAGTAATTCCCACGAACGGTAGCACATTTGAATCGTTTCGTTGGCCTCCATCAGGTGCAAGAGGTCGATTTTTCTCAGATCTTCAACCTTGACGTGGTGCATCTTCCAATGAATTTTCGTGATTTTCAGCACGCTCGTGTCCACCAACGAAATGACCGCGTCATTGTCGGTTCGCGATCGAATCAGTATCAGTTCATGCCGCACGTTCGCCACAATTTTCTTGTAATCCTCGGCGAATCCCAAAAGACTGGACAACGGAACGCAAAAGGAGAAATGACCTTTCGACAGCGAAGGGAACGTGCCCAGCTCACCCCAGCCGGCGTTCTTCAACGATCCCAGGGAAAGTGCTGTTTTCGACACGTATGTTTTAATCGTGCTCGTGATGCCCACATTTTTACATCTGTCGATTTCCACACCATTCATCTCATAGCGGATTTCGTCGAAAAGAAACGCCGGTGCATTATTCACCAGGGATGCCTGAGTCGCGGGTTGGTAGACACCGTTGTCGTCGACTTTTTTCAACAGCAGGGTTCCCTCGATGTAGAGAAAACTCTGGGACGGAAGCGTGTAGAGATCCTGCTGCTGAATGGGAATCCGAATCTCGTCGCTGTTTTGAAACGAAGCGTTCGCGTACGGCGTGTGAGTATGAAGTTCAACGCTCGTTAGACTGTTGTCGAACGTGGGTCTGGTGTCGATGTTCAAAAATTGTGCCATTATTTCAATTCACCCGCGGGTTTAACTCAATTGTTGGCGTTTCACTTTAAACCCCAACGACTCGAGAAATCGAACGTTTTTCAGCGTCAGCGGTGGTTCGTTGCAGGCGCCGACCGCTCGATCGCGATAAGGAGGTGCACTGAAGGTGTGTGCGTCGAACTGCGAATATCTGGAATAGTGGTGGTGGTGGGAATCCGTGTAGACCAGCATTATCTCCCCCTCGCCGAACGTGAAACGGGTTATCGACCTTTTTTTAGGTGAAGGCGAATCGTTATGACCTCCCCGCGAAAATTAACCGGGTCACCGTTTTGATTCAGAACCCGGACGGTAATGTTCTCGATGACGCGTTGATTCACCGCTAGATATATCACGTTGGATGGTGCCTCGGAAATTTTGAAACCGGGCGGAACTTTGGGGGCGAATTCGTGCACGGTTTGGGTGGGATTGTCGTTGTTGTACGCTCCGGACACGAGGTTGCACTCGATTCGTAGCGCGTTCACGCTCAGAATATTCACCGTAGTGTCGGATGTGTGCCAGACGTTCGGGGACAATCGGGTTTTCCCGAAGCCCAGAAGCGAGCCTACGCTGTTCGGTGTACCGAAATCGATCTCGTGAACGCTTCTGATTTCACTTTTCAGCGTGTTGTTGTTCGGTCGGAGTTCGATGGCCGGAACCTCCCGAGAAGTACCACCGGGCACCGAATTTTTCAAGAACCGTGCTATATCGTCGATCTCGTACGATCCGTGCGGCAGCGAGAGCGTTCGAGGCGCGCGGTACGTCAGAAGGTCGTTGGACGCGTTTACCGCTATCGCTTCCTGGGCATCGACCTCGGTGTCCGATTCGTGCCACGCGTTCGGAATTAATTGTTTCGCACCGAATCCTAAAAGTAGGCCGAACCCGTTAGGCGCGGAAAAGTCGATCGTAAAGATGCTTTTCACCTCCAACGTTGACGTTTTTTGTTTCTTCTTCTTTCCCCCGTTGTCCCCGGACTGAGGAACTTTCCAGCGGAATTCGAACGCCGAGTCGGTTTGAACCGCGCGGTTCAGGAAACTAAAAATTTCTTCGATGGTGTACACTTTGTGGGGCAAGGTGACGCTTCTCACTTCACCGTACGCGAACACGTTGTTGGTTTCGTCCACGTTGGGTATGGAATTGAACGTTTCGAAATCGACCAGACCGAGGGTGTAGGAAACTTCGTCGCTCGGGTTGAGGGCGATGGGTGGGAAATAATTTGCGCTCAAAACCGAGGTGGTGCCGGACAGAGTGAAGGTTAAAGACATTGCGCGTTTCTCAGCAGAAACTCGAGACACAACTGTCCGCACACGGTTGAGTCGTAGTGCTGGTCCCTGCGATGATTGTAGGTGACGCGCACCTGCGGTCCGAAGTAGGTCATCAGTTCCGTCGGCGGTCTGAGATTCCCAAAACTATCGTAATATTTCGCGCTGTTGCCGCATTTGACGTAGGCTACCCAGTGCGTTCCGGGACCTCGGGCGTCATCCAGATTCACAATCGCGTTCTCGACTCGCGACGGCTGCAAAAAGTTGAGATCCGTACGCATGAAGACACCCTTGAAATTTGGAATTTTCAGACGACGCGCGTACCGCACGAGATCGACGTTGCTGGTTGGTCCCTCGGGGATTTCGATTACTTTCGATTCTGACGTTTTTTTTTTTCTTCTTCTTCTTAGCCCCCGCGCCTTTTTTGTAGGGTGTCAGATACATCCCTTTACCCTCCATAACGCGGTCGTGGCGTTGTTTTTCCGCTAGAAGTTTGCGTGCCGCGGCTGCAGAATTTACGGAATTTGCGATCGAGGCGGCACCTCCGGCCAGGGTACCGAGGCCCGCCAGGAGCGGGATCAGCAACGGCAGAAAACCACCGCGTTTCGCCGTCTGCAGCGTTCGAGGGCTCTTTTTCTTCTTGTTCTTTTTTGCTGCGGGCTTTTTCCTCTTCCGCCCCATGCCCATCTTCGTTTTAGCCGTCATCAGCCCGCCCACCGTCCACCCCGCGATCCGCTCGCCCAGGCCCGCGTCCGCGGCTCGCCCGCGGGAAAACGCTTCGGCCGCGAGTCGCGTATCCGCGATTCGGCGCGCGGCGGTATTCGCGTCCCGCGAATAGGCGAGGTCGTGCCGCAGGCACGCGCGGTCCAGCGCGTTTATTCCGCGTTCTCCGCGCGCTAGACGCTCCGCCAACCGCGTCCCGGGACCGCAGAACTGATAACCGGGGATGTGAAGCTCGAACGGTAGTCGATCTATCAATTTGTTTAATAATCCGCGACCGGTTGTTTCTAACATTGACATCCGAAGTGGCGGGGTAGGGTTCGAACACGTACGCGTGTAAGCATCACGTGTTACACTGATCAGACACACCAGCGTACCGATCGACTTATCTCCTCACTCGGGTGTGAGCAGGTGCGCGCGCGCGAGTTTGTGTGCGTGCATGCGGGAGTAACGACACCAGCGCGGGTGCGAGAGTGTCATGCGTTTTGTAAAACAACCGTGTCGCATACGCGTCAGTAATTTGGATCGTCCAATTGCGGCAAGACCAACGTGTTGGTGAGCCTTCTGGAAAGTAAAAACGGGCTGAGTTTCGAAAACGTTTATCTCTACTCCAAGTCTCTCGACCAATCCAAATATCGCTACCTGGAAAGCGTTCTCGCGGATGTGGAGGAAATCGGATTTTTTACATTTTCGAACAATTGCGACGTCATGCCCCCGAGCGAAGCTTTACCCAATTCCGTTTTCGTCTTCGACGACGTGGCGTGTGAAAAACAAGCGGTCATTCGAGAATACTTCTCAATGGGCCGACACTCGAAAATAGACTGTTTTTATCTTTGTCAAACGTATACGAAAATTCCCAAGCATTTGATCAGAGACAACGCTAATTTGATCATTTTGTTCAAACAAGATCAACTGAATCTGAGACATGTGTACAGCGATCACGTTGATCCGGATATGAGCTGGAAAGAGTTTGTCCAACTGTGCAAACTCTCCTGGAAGAAACGCTATAACTTCGTTGTAATCTGCAAGGACAGTCCGCTGTGGGAGGGGCGCTATCGCCGAGGCTTCAATGAATTCGCGGTGTGTACCCGGCCACCCGCGAACCTATAGTCAAGGTTTTCACACTTTCATCGCGTGAAACATGAGTTAAGAGGGGGAAGGAGGTCGACTAATAACAGAAGCGTGGGCGGGGATCTCTAACGCGTTCCAGTCTACGGAGTCACCCGGTCAAGGCGTCAGTGACCGAACAGGTGCGAGTCGCGGTGAAAATCATGGAAACGGTCAAAGTTCGAGGTGTTGAGAAAAAGAAAAAGAAAAATTACGCCGGGCGACAGCGTCAGCCGCCCGAGGACGTGTTGAAACGCGCCATTGCCTATTCGAGCGAGGTCATTCGCAAAAAATATCAAGCTCTGAAAACGGGTCAATCGGAACGAGATGCCCAGTTGGAAAAAAATTTGGCTCCCATCGTTGAACCCCTCCGAAAGTTGATAAACGAAAAGACGACGCAACACGATCCCATCTCGGTCGACGAAAAGGAACAAGTGACTCCTTCTTCGTCGCTTTTGCCCGCGAAACGAAAAATCGCGTACGCAAAAGCTGCAGCTTCAACTTCCGCACCACCTCGAAAACGTGCCAAAGTTGACGAAATCGTGAATCATCCCGGCCCGTCCGGAATCGAAGACGCGACACCTTTGCGTCAACCTGTGGAATCGAGGGGTCGAGTGATCGACTACGACGACGACGACGACGACGAGGACGATGACGATGGTGACGATGACGGTGTCGACAACAATGACGTCGTCGAATCGCCCCGGCCTGAACTCACATCGCCCGACATACAATTAGCGCTTCTGAATAAAATCAAAAACCAGATGGGTGATATATCGCGAAAAGCTTTCTCCTCATTCGTTCTGAACAGAAATAAAGTGGACACGGTCTACGGGGTTCGCCTGTACAACAACAAGAAGTGGATGATCGGCGATAAGGAGATGAAAATCTCCGACGATGATACATTCGAACTTTCGGATCCCAACGACCCTCTCAACGAGGGCTTGACGTTCAATATAACACCAGGTCTGATGGATCTGATCATGTACAAACGGCCGAATCGCGAGTTGCAGACGTTAAAGGATTTGGAGGATTACAAGAAAATTCTCATTTACAGCAACGCTCATCGAAGACTTTGGAAGAAAGACGGTCAAATGAAAGGTAGCTCGTCGTGGAAGTGGAAGAACATCATTTCAAATTTGTTCACCGATATCGCGGACAAAGAAAGTGAAAACGACGCGGCAACGGGGCCATCGAGAGGTGGTGCGAAAAAAAAGAAAAAGAGTGGTGGGAGTATTCCAACTTCGATGATAGTGACAAATAACGAGGTTGACTACATACCTTGGCGTGACCCGAATGCCCTCGTCGACCGACTAGAATTGTTAATTGCGGAACGCGAGGCCGGAAACACGAGTCACAACAATGAAATAATCGCGATCGCTAGTGCGCTACGTAGAGCTGAAATAATTGAATAACGAAACTCTCTCTTTCTATCTCCCAAATGTCTGTGGATAAATTCGGTCGACATTTGAATTTTCATCAAACCCGAAGCGAAGTCATCGATCGGAAGGAAGATCGCGACGTGTCTCGTGCTGTTGTCGTATCAAACCGTGAAAGGTTGGGAAGGAATTTAGTGCAAGATTCGGACGGATCTTGGAATTTTCGCTCCGAGAGGCTCTCTCGGGTTGGTAGACCCGTCAAAGGTGATGACGTGGCCACAAAATCGTACGTCGACACTTTCGGGCGAGACAAGAAGGGTAATTTAACGTTTCGCAATAAACGGTTGTGCAACATCGCCGATCCGGAAGAAGATCAAGACGCCGTTACAAAATCATACATCGAACGGCACAGTTTGACACGTGACGTGCACGGAAATTTTCACGTGAAACAGAAATCAATTCGGGATCTCAAGTATCCCACGGTGGACGCGGACGCGGCTAACAAAGGCTACGTTGACGCCGAAATTCGCAAGCTGAGGATCGAACTGAAACACTGAAAATGAGCAAAGAAAAAGTACAACTCGTTCGGGAACTTCACGCTCCGGCGCGCCGCCATTATCCTCGTCGAAGAGTAATAGTGAGAGGCTTCGACGATCTCTGGCAGGCTGATCTGGTCGACATGCAGCCCTATTCTAAAATCAACAAGGGATTCAAATACATACTGACGGTCATCGATGTGTTATCCAAGTACGGATGGGCGGTCCCGCTGAAAAGCAAAAGTGCCCCGGACGTTACTCAAGCCTTCGAACAAATCGTGACGCGTCGGCGGAAACCTGCCAACCTTCAGACCGACAACGGAAAGGAGTTTTACAATTCGAATTTCAAGGCTATGCTGACCAGACGCAACATCAATCATTACTCGACACAGAGCGTCATGAAGGCATCGGTCGTCGAACGATGGAATAGAACTCTGAAGGGTGCGATGTGGCGGCACTTCTCTCTGGAGGGTTCGTACAAATGGCTGAACGTGTTGCCCAGGCTCGTCGAGGGATACAACGCGCGAAAACATCGAACTATCGGAATGGCCCCGAACAAGGTGACGCCGGCCGTAGCGGTAAAATTATTGAACACCGTGTACAGCAACATCAAAGTGGCCCCGCCCGCGAAATACCGCGTGGGCGATAATGTGAGAATAAATAAATATAAAGCGGTGTTCGATCGCGGGTACACGCCTAATTGGTCGACTGAAATATTCAAAATAAAAAAAATTCAAAACACCAATCCGACTACCTACCTCATCGAGGACAGTCGCGGATCTCCGATCCTCGGGGGATTCTACGAACAAGAATTGAAAATTGCGAAATACCCTGACGTTTACTTGGTGGAGAAAGTCTTACGCAAAAAAGGAAATAAGGAGTACGTGAAATGGTACGGGATGGATTCGTCGCATAATTCGTGGATCGATAAAACAAACAAACTGTAACTTTTTATTTTCCTTTCACCTTTCCATTTAATATCTTTATTCTTACAATAAAACATATAACTATGTCGTGTAACTTGTTTGTATGTATGTGTATTTTCTGATCCCTTCCCCGATAATTTAATTATAAACTCGTCTCTGATCAGATAATCTATGGTAACGTAGGTATTTTATAATGACCCCATGGTAAAGTATCGGTCGAACCGTGAATTAAAAATCGCTTCGTATCGAACGAGCTTAAGGCTACTCTCGACTGCGTTATTGAATAAACGAGATGTTTACTGGAACGTATAGAGTTCTGCTCGACAATACTTTGGCCAGGTTTGCGTATGCATGTCATGTAATCATCAAATGTTATGTATCTAGCGACAGCGTATCTCTTCACACCTTTGATACGTTTTATCGTCGAAGTAGGGAGCCGGATCGCGTACATTTTCGACCGTAAGGCAACGATCTCTTCCATTATTTCACCATTGTTCTCGTCTTTCATGAGCCCCGGGATTTTTTTGTTGAGCAGAGATATTCCGTAAACGTTGTCCGGTGGGTAATCGCTCGTGTCAAATTTATGCGCATCGCGTTTCAACAAATTGTAGACATCGTCGCACTGAATTTCGTACACCAAACTGTCCGTGTCCGTGTACATCAATTTTACGCGATCTTCGAACTCCTTTACCATGTAATTGTGATGAAAATCGTAGAGGCAAATTTTTGACACATCAAGAATACTAGCTCCCACGTAAATCGGTTTGTTAATTTTGATTTTGAGCTTCTTCAACTCAATGGCTAAGAAATTTTCATCGAATATAGTATGACGATGAAACGAAGGTTTTGCAATTAACACTTTCGCACCATAACGTCCTTCCCATTTGGTTACCAATCGAATATCCACGTGATTGCGCACATTTTCCATTGTTTTACCGAACACGGCGTTATTCATCAGTTTAAATAGATTCTTCTCAAAGTCGTTGCGCGAATTCGCTCGCAATTTCGTATTGATTTCGATGTATTCGTGCAGCCATCGTTTTTGTTCGAATTTCAAGACGCGATGAATTTTCGTCAGACGCAATCCGTGGGCCAGACACTGTTTGAGATTCCTGTAATGAAGTACGTAACGTTCCTTGTCCCGTACCGTAGCCAAAAGTTTAGATTCCTTGCAACCGGGGGGTTTTTCGTTTACCGGACAAAATGGTAAGTCTTTGTGCAGATCATGCAAGCTCTGCGGATATTCCAAATCCACTTCCAAAAAGTATCCGAACTGCGCATCGTCGGCCACGGAATTCACGTCGAAATCCAGATCCGACACCCAGCCGAAATTTTGAAACGGTAGGTGCTGCGACATTGCCCAACCGTAAAGATTGTTGACGTCGAAATACGTGAGATACTTTGACGGTTGAGAGGTGTCGTAATCGCGCATGTAACGATTATTAGCTTGACTGTGTCTGTTCGAGGCCTGACTCAACCCGCCGCGAATACTTCGTTCCACGAACAGCAGCATATCGATGTCGGTCAATAACTCCAAGCGGATTCCGGTGACGCGGAGCATCGCGTCCCACGCGAGACCGGGTATCGTATAATAATGAGCCGGATCCAACGAATAGTGATCCAGACAATTTTCGCGGAAATTTTCGAATACGTCCGCTAACAAGAGGACGTCGGTCTTCAGATATAAATCGCTATACTCGCCCATCGTTTTTATGTCAAACTCTCGCCAGACGTTCTCGGCGTGCTGATAATCTTCCATTGAAATGTCCGAGTCGGACAGCTTGTTGTAAAATTGGTTTCGCGGTGGTAAAGATTCCACCGACAGTTTATCCACCGAGTCCAACCAATCGTACGGGAACACACCTTTCTGACTTATCAGTCGTAACTGCACGGGTGTGAGACCTTGAAATTCGTCTCGCAAAATTTGAAGCTTGTCTTTCGGAAGGTAAGACACCAATTTATCGAGCGACGCGCTTAAAAATTTAAAAGAATCGATGAAACGTAATTGGAACTCTCCGATTCTTTTCGAAAAAGAAATATACTTCTCTTTATTCAGAGGTAGCACCGATGTCGTACCCGGAAAAAGTGTGGCCAATTCTTTGATAACGAAGTGTGCGTCGTAACCCGTCAGATTGTGAAAAATGACCGGAATTACCTTATCAGTTTGATACTTCAGATTGCACGTGTTATGCGCAGGACCTCGATATTTCCCCGTAAAGTGACAATGATCGCGGACCCGAACGTCCGTGGGTAAGATCTCCACACCACAAATGTGACATTTTTGTGACATCGCTTCAAAATTGATGGTTTCGGTTTCGCTCAGAGGTTTCATGGGTACCGCACATTTGTAAGCATGCTCTATTTGGTGCATGAGATTGTATAATCGCGTCACCAGCCACACCGCCGGATTCTCTCCACGCTAAGATTGGTATTGGCACAACGACGAATCGTAGGAACATCGCACGTACAATCCCACGCTGAACGCGATATGTTTTTGGTAGACCCCACACGGTAACGGTTCCCAGGCATCGTTTTCCTCGTCCATCGTTGCAGGATCTTCTTCTTCGTCGTCGTCGTTGTCCTCTCCATGTCTTCTCAAATTCTTCAACAAACACTCGAAATCTGCATAAACGACGAACGGTACACGCTCCCGTCGTTTGAAATTCTCGAATCGAACGATATTGTCCCCCGGTGTTGGCAGCTCGATGGCGCACTCGTTCACATTTTCACAATCTATGTTATGAGCTTGTAGTTTAATTTGACTGTAGAAAACGTGCAGACAGCGATCGCAAACGTAAACTCGTTCGTGATGTCTGGACAATTGGGTGGAAATTAATCGAGACAAATTTTTGATCCAACAAAAATGAGAAGTTTCTCCCCGCGTCAACATCAAAATATTGACGTGTTTCTCCTGCTTGTGCTTCGTCAGTTGAAGCGGTACAATTTGCCTGTTTATGAAAACATTGATGGAAATTGAATTCAACTTTTCAAATTTTATTATTTGCTTCAAAGTGATGGGGAACGTTAAACCCTGCCAGTTGAAAACTTCTCGGTAACAGGGATACGCGTAACGCGAAGTAGAGTTAGACAACGTGGGGTACATCGCTGCAACAACGGTCCATGCGAAACAGGCGTCGTCGTCGGCGCGGATATTGATGATAGCTTTTTTTCGCGACAAATAGCCAGGCAACTCGATGTAACTGGATCCCGACATAGGCTCGTAACGATTAATGTTAACAGTCAGATTCAATAGTCTATGCAAGGCCCAACCGCTGTCCCTCTCTTGAAATTCTTCCATCTGTACCAGGATCGGATCTGTCACATGCGCATCGAACCATTCGTTCAAATCATCATCGCCGAATAATTGTCTGTTAGCGGTGTTGAAACACTTCACGTCAACATCCTCTCTTAGCAGGAATTCCGCATTCAGATTCGTATTCACTTTCACGCATCGGTGTTCCTCAATTGATTCGGTCACTTTTTGGATCGCGATCGATTTGGCAGCGTCGAGAAACAATTTTGGATCCACATACGTCACGTTGAGGATCGCACCGGTGCGAATTCTTCGTTCAAAGGCTGAAAACAAGTCTTTCCATACCAAATCATGAGTTTCAGTATCACCCCCCAGACCTCCGCCGGTTGGATGTAAGTTTTTCGCTCGTAGGTGTAAAGATTCGAGCCTTGCGAGTCTGGCCGTCAAACTTTGCCGCACGTGTACTCGACAGCCTAGAGCTAAAATTTCGGTGAGTGTACGAACAGCGTGTTCACATTGTGTGATGAACGTGGTTCTTTGTTCTTCTGTAGACTGTAACAGTAGAGACCGCAACTGCGCGATCAGATTATCTTCCAACGCCTTCCACATTGACAACATCTGCGACATTATATTCCCGAGCAGAAAAACGATAAAATTACGTTTCGCGCCTTCCAACCATGCAACTGTACCGACGACGGACGCAACGAGGTATTTATAGGGGTAATCGAATGTGTTGGGGTATAATAAAGTAGAGAAGCGTGTGGAAAGGGTTTCCACACGTCATGAAATGTAAATTTTTTCTTTGTTGGCTCCTCCCGTCAATAAAATTACTGCCCTACCTCACTCATTGGTTCCTGGTATCGTAAATAATGTAATTCGTGCGACCTCGCAATTATTTCCTCACTCGAAGGTGCTTGCAAATCGCATGCAAAGTCTGTCGCCGCGTTGACCGTCCGATGCTTCGGAGCAGAATCCGGTCAAGAATCATATGCGCGCGATTGAGTGAGGAAAAAATAATTGTACATTATTCTGTTCAAGCTTGAGGACTTCGGTCGTCGTGTCAATCGTTCGTCGTCATCGTTACTCGGTGGTGTGTAAAACAAAAAATGTGTAACTTCCCGATGATAATTAATATCACGCTCGTACTGTGTCTGGCTGGTGTGACGTTGTCGGCCCATACTCGGAATGACCTATCCACCAAGGAAAAACTCAATCGACGTCTAGAAAATATGGGTAAGACACGATATAATTTTTTGATTATAATTCCGAAATATACATATGCTTCATCAAATTTTAGAAGTGAGTCAGATCATGGAATGTCATGCAGCTACGTACAAGATCAACCTTGCACTCCGAACGCATCAAGCGCGATATGACGCGTGTCAGGTCGCGCGCCAGAAATTGACTCAAGAATTGATCGGTATGGGTCGAACGAAAGCCCAACTCATGGGAGTGAAGCTGAAGCGCGACATCGCGGATTATGCCCGCTTGAATTCAATTACTGACGTCATCGTATCACCTCAGGGTAAGCATCGTGAGCCTGGAACAATATCCCACATCAACGTTAACAAATAAAATTTTTTGAACGTAGACGGCTTGTACAATTGCCTGGAAGGAAACGCTGAAAATTATGAAACATCGGTGCTCAGAGGCCTAGAAGCTACAGGTTGTGAGTGGGTCTCCGACAATCTGCGTCGCCGAAAGAATCAGACACAACGTGAAATAAACACAGCCGCACAAGAATACTGGGGGCAGTATGAGGGATAGTTCAGATTATCAACGAAACGTATATACCCATTTGTAAATTATCACTTGTACAAATAATATTAATAAATCAAGACCACTTCCAAGATTTTCGTGCGGTTTCAATTTTACCGCCAACGTCAAGTGATTTCAAAATGGTTGACATCACGGTTCAAATTTTACCGCTAGAGGCAGCTCAATCGCAAAATGGTTGACATCACGGTTTGAATTTGCCGCCAAGCTGCGAAAGTCACAGGGTATAATGAGAACGTTTAATATTACAGTTTGAATTTTACCACCAACGTCAGGTGATTTCAAATTTCAAAATGGTTGACATAACGGTTCAAATTTTACTGTCAGAGGTCGCTCAATCGCAAAATGGCTGACATCACAGTTTGAACAGTTTGAATTTTACCGCCAACGTCACATGATTTCAAATTTCAAAATGGTTGACATAACGGTTCAAATTTTACCGCCAGAGGTCGCTCAATCGCAAAATGGCTGACATCACAGTTTGAATTTGCCGCCAAAAGCACGTGATTTCAAATTTGAATTTGCCGCCAACGTTATGCGAACGGCGCATGATTTCAAAATGGTTGACATCACAGTTCAAATTTTACCGCCAGAGGTCGCTCAATCGCAAAATGGTTGACATCACAGTTTGAATTTGCCGTCAAAGTCATGTGATTTCAAATTTGAATTTGCCGCCAACGTTATGTGAACGGCACGTGATTTCAAAATGGTTGACATCACGGTTCAAATTTTACCACCAGAGGCGCTCAATTGCAAACTGCCGTACCGATAAAGTAAAACTACATTACCAACAAAATAGGGTAATACTAGCATACCAATCTTTGAGTGTGTGTGTTGGTGTACCCGTATGTGAGACTCAATTTTTTCCTAGACCGAGGCTCATGAATATTTAGTATATCCAGGACGCTCATAGTCTCTCTACTACTATGATCTGCTGCACGTTATCCACGATCGTCCGAGGCAACAGAAATTCGTATTCGAAAATATCGATTATAGGGGAGACCGGAGCTAGTTGTCACACGGGTTAGTTGTCACAGTGTCCATATCTCCACTGCTAGATAACAGATCGAACGGTGCTATAGATCAAAGTTGTAGTTCGATGTATGAAACAAACTAATGTCGTTAAATTGAATATCGCATCATATTCGGCCTCGCAGTGATCGATAAACTAAAATCGGACCTGAAAAGTAATTATTTTCCATCTTCTAATATGTTTTTTTCTCATTTTATAGCCTGCCTTGAGAAATTTCGCGACACGATATTCGGAAAGGTTATTCTTAACGCTTTCATTTGATGTTACATATTGTTGATATTTGAATGGCGAGAGAGGTCAGCGAGATGTGCAAATTTTTAAACAAAATAGCGGGTTGGGGCAGGTTGTCACAAAATTATTGGGGCAAGTTGTCACGTGTAAAAACTCACCCCATTTCGACTTGACCATGGTTTTTTTAGTTGAGGTCAACTTTCTCAAGATTCTCGGAGTCTGGGTGGGATTTCGCATGGTTTGTGGGGTGTTCGGAGTCTAGGTTGACTGTTTCGTGGTTTCCAGGAGACAATACAATGAAACCCGTTTTCGCCATTTAAAATACTCGGGACAACTTACCCCGGGGTCTGTGACAACTTACTCCGCCTCGGGGCAGTATAGTGAAACGTATTACAGGCATTAGAATAGAATATTAAAGGTAAACTGAAAAACGGGTCTAACAAAGTGGCTTAGAATATAATCCGTAAATAATTAAGAAATTACTTACAATTAAAATAATAATAATAGGAATTTTTTTTCCCTTTTAAATCACAATTACAGAATTAACAAATTACAAAATTACATAAATACGAAGTTACAAAAGCGACTGGAACGCACGCCGCTCCAGCTCAAGCAGGTAGGCGTACAGCTTGGACCGAAACACAGGCAAGGATGTAGCGGAAACTACTTCAAGAGAAGAGAGTTCCAAAGGTGGCAAGCAGTTAGAACAAAGGAGCCCTGGAAGCTGGAGGTCGGTACCTAGGGATGCAGAGCAGGTGCGGCTTAGACGAGGACTTAGTAACCCGGGTGGCCACCACGTGCAGAAACTGCAGCGACTGTGCAAGATAAGGAGGACGACCGGAGGAGAGCGTACTAAAAAGAAGGCATCCAATAATGTATAGGCGACGGTTGCCCTGCGTTATACATTTGAGCCCACGACGGTAGG
Organism: Euura lappo; assembly: GCA_018257835.1. NCBI lineage: Eukaryota > Metazoa > Arthropoda > Insecta > Hymenoptera > Tenthredinidae > Euura > Euura lappo. Next base: position 3,622 of record JAEUYN010000456.1, on the reverse strand, counting down.
AGGTGATGTGTACATCGCGTCTAACATTAGGCACAAAACGCACGCACGCATTTTCCAAACGTTGGAGCTTGATATCTAGTGTACCGGGCAAATCATTGTATACTGCACAACAATAATCAAAGTGAGGAAATGTGAGGGCAGTAACGAGCCACTTACGAAGCGAGGGCGAAAACAAGTCCTTGCTAGTTTTAAGCTGGTGTAATATCATGCTGACTTTACTGGGAATACTGGTGATATGTTCATTCCAGCTCAGATTCGAGTTCAAAGTGACCCCGAGGTCGCGCGTACTGGAGGTAAACTGAATGACGGAGCCGTTTATCTCGATCGAAGGTAAGGAAGATCAACCCGATTTAAAAGTTGGGCGCTACCGACTAGCAAGGCCTTGGTTTTGTTCAGATTCAACGTCAAGGAGTTTTTCTCGGCCCAGAACGCAATAGCCCTGACATCCTCTGAGATAAGCTTAATTTCCGCCCCCAGTGCAGTAGGAGCGACAGACAAATAAATTTGCAAGTCGTCCGCATAGAAAAGGTGTTGTGCATTACTAATGGAAAGAGGGAGGTCGTTCACAAAAATGGTAAAGAGAAGAGGTCCAAGGACGGAGCCTTGAGGGACCCCAGAGGCCACCTGAACCCAAGATGAGAGAGCGCCACGCGCGCCACGGACTGCCTGCTCACGACCAGAAAGGTAGGAAAGGAACCAGCTGCAGACTGAGGCGGAGCATCCCACTGCCCTCAGCTTACATAACAGAAAGTCATGCTGCACCATGTCGAACGCCTTGGAAAAATCGAACAATACCAATACGTTGATCAAACGATTGTCCATAGCCAGCCTAATATCGTCAGTGATCTTTAAGAGCGCTGTCTGGGTACTGAAGCCCCTGCGGAAGCCGGATTGAAAGTTGTCAAGAAGTTGATTTTCCTCCAGATAGTCGGAGAGCTGACGATGAACAATGCGTTCAAGAAATTTGGATACCGTGCAAAGGATGGAAATGGGACGGAAATCGCAGAGAGCGGAGGGACGCTTGGCCTTAGGAATCGGTTGTATCAAAGCTTTCTTCCAGTCAGATGGAAAAACCGAGAGAGAGAGCGAGGAGTTGAACAATTCAACCAATGAGGGGAAAATAACCGGTAAGGCGAGCCGCAGCACGCTCAGTGAGATTTGGTCGTAACCCAGAGACTCGGACTTGGAAAAGGAGAATGACTTGAGCAGATAGTCCGGGGTGATGTACGAAAAGTAAAAGCGACTAGAATCGAAACTCGTGGGTCAAGCAGCAGGCTCAGCTGGAGCGTGAAAGCGAGAGTTGCAGGAGGTGATCGCAAAGAAGTCACTGAACATGTCAGGCGTGAGAGCTGGAGGGATATGATTACAGTGAGCCATGGTTAACCCAAGCCGGCGAAATTCACGCCAGATGGAACCGCTGTCATGCAAGGTCATGAAACTATTTTCAAAGAATTTAGCTTTAGCAGCGCGGATTAGATCCTGCACCTCATTACGAAGATGTTTATATTCGGCATAAGTTGTCACAGACAAGTTGTCACAGTCCGCTAATTTTGTTGAAAATTCGAAAAAACCTACTCAGACTTGCTTTAGAATAACTAAAAATTTTCTGTAGGTGCGCAAAGGATGCATCTACAATACCCCATCTCAAGATTTGCAAAAAAAAATTTGGAAAAATTCTAAAAATCAGAGAGTAAAAAGTGTGACAACCAGCCCCGGTTTTCCCTACTCACGCTCGAGGTAGATTCAATGACACTTTCGTCACCTTTTTGCATAATACATATACAGGGTAATCAAGTAATCATATACAGGGTGTTCCGGTAGGTTCATATTTCGAGTTTACTGGCGGATTCCTTGGCTTATTCTAAGACGAAACTTGTTCCTGCAAAATTTTTCTTAAAGCAACGGTTAACGAGTTAGAGTCAATTAAAGTCCGCCAATCCTGGCACAGATAAGCCAGCGACACAGGGCCGTTGCATTTCAATGGGGCTTGCCGGGCAGCGCCAGCCTGATCAGCGAGTTCAATTCGGGTGAAAGTCTGTATTCGGGGGTTTTTGGGGTCGCTGAATTCAAATCCGAAATCAGGATTTCTAAAAACAAAATGGTGTTTCGAGAACGGTGAAAAATTTCTTCAAAACCCTGTTCAATTCGGGTGAAAGTCTGTACTTGAGGGTTTTGAGGCTCGCTGAATAAAAATCCAAAGTCAGAATTTCCAAAAACAAAATGGCGTATCGAGAACGGTGAAAAATTTCTTCAAAACCCTGTTCGATTCGAGTGAAAGTCTGTACTCGAGGGTTTTTGAGGTCGCTGAATACAAATCCGAAGTCGGAATTTCCAAAAACAAAATGGCGTATCGAGAACGGTGAAAAATTTCTTCAAAACCCTGTTCGATTCGAGTGAAAGTCTGTACTCGAGGGTTTTTGAGGTCGCTGAATACAAATCCAAAGTCGGAATTTCCAAAAACAAAATGGCGTATCGAGAACGGTGAAAAATTTCTTCAAAACCCTGTTCAATTCGGGTGAAAGTCTGTACTTGAGGGTTTTTAGGCTCGCTGAATAAAAATCCAAAGTCAGAATTTCCAAAAACAAAATGGCGTATCGAGAACGGTGAAAAATTTCTTAAAAACCCTGTTCGATTCGAGTGAAAGTCTGTACTCGAGGGTTTTTGAGGTCGCTGAATACACAAATACACAAATCCGAAGTCGGAGTTTCCAAAAACAAAATGGCGTATCGAGAACGGTAAAAATTTTCTTCAAAACCCTGTTCAATTCGGGTGAAAGTCTGTACTCGCGGGTTTTTGTGGTCGCTGAATACAAATCCGAAGTCAGAATTTCCAAAAACAAAATGGCGGACTCAATATGAACGGCTACTTTTTGAAGAGTCGATTTGATTTGCAGGGAATAGGTACATTTTTTAGGAGTCTTCAAGGCTGCTGATAATAAATATGGAGTCTAATTTTGAAAATCATTATTGATAATGAATCGAATAGAACTACTACTACAACGTGTCACTCAAATCGTCCCAGGTTCTCGAAGGATGCCCGTGCCTCGCTGTGCTTTCCGTAAAAGTCGTCAAACCTTCAATTTCAGTTGTGAAAAATACCGAAACGTTGAGCCAGGTGTCGGAATTTTCGGCAAATCCCTTTTCTATCCTGTTCGCTTGTTGCGACGTTTTCCTGAATTCGGATACCTCGGATTTGGATGTTTTTAGGGAATCTTTTTGATTTGGCGACAAAATTTTATGGACGCTCCTGTTTTTCTTAAATTTGTGCTTCGATAATTTTTCACCGTTTTCGATCCGCCATTTTGTTTTTGTGAATTTTGTATTCAGATTCGTATTCAGCGAGCCGAGAAACCCCCGACTACAGACTTCTACCCGAATTCAGAATTATGTGGGCTTTTTCGAGATTTCGGACCACTGTGCGCCGATCCCGCGTCGTGGATTCGCTCAGAGTTCCCGCGGGAGGCGATTCTCAGTGATTAACCATGAAATGATGAAAATAGTTCAATAGAAACGTCGTATTCTTGTTGAATTAACCATTTCCGACGATAATTGGGTAGTTTGTATTTTTTGATTAGTTAATTTCGACCACTTACTCTTGCACTTCGAACACGCGGCTTCGACTG
>JAEUYN010000454.1:0-32726 GCA_018257835.1 Euura lappo | reverse complement strand
GATCGTGACTAAGACTCTCACTCTGCCTCCAAAAACCTACAAAGTCCTCGATATTATGAGTTACCTGACAAGAGTGCAGCCATCGCCAATCTACGACGGTAAGCACTTTGTTAAGTTTCGCTGGCTCAACGAATCCAAGGTGAAAATAAAAAGTGTCGCTGTGCTTGACTTTACCGCGCCGCATAACTTTGGCGACACGTTGGGATTCAAGGGAAAAGTATTGTCCGCCGGTACGTGGCACGAGTCGGATGACTCCGTCGATCCCTATGCGAAAATCGAAGTGAGCGTGGGACGGAATGACACATTGACCTACATTGGTCGCAAAGATCTTACTCTGCCTAACGGTTCGTACGAAATTGATGATATTGCGCAATACCTACAGCAGTCTCTACCAGACGCCGCCGTGGAACTCCGACCCAACAACAAAACGCTGAAAAGTGAAATAAAAAGTGCGTACGAGCTTGATTTCACCGCGTCCAACAGCCTGGGTTCGCTGCTGGGTTTTAGCCAGCGAAGACTCCAACCAAACGTTTGGCACGCGTCGGACGAAACTGTGAACATTTTACGAGTCAACGCGCTGCGAATCGAGTGTAATATCGTTTCCGGAGCCTACAACAACAACGATCTCGTCCACACGATCCACGAATTCTCACCCAATGTGCCACCGGGATACAAGATCTCTGAGGCGCCGTCTAACGTGATTTACCTACCGGTGAACCAACGCGACATCGGCAATATTACGGTGCGCGTGCTTGACCAGGACGGACGCCTCGTGAATTTCCGCGGCGAAGTCATAACCGTGCGCCTTCATTTAAAAAAAGTTCTCTGAAACGCCAGCCGCGGATCGGAATGTTAATCTACGTTGATCCCTACCACGATCAGTCCAGATACGCGCAATTTAACTCGTCTACGTTCAGTGTCACCCGGAGAAGCGAAGAAGTCTGTTCCTGCGACCCGCCGTTGACACCAAAAAACGTGCAGATTCTCGAGTCGTTGGGTTACAAAGTGAAAAAACAGTTTTAAAATGGCACAAATTCTCAACATCGACACCAAACCGCTGTTTGACAACAGCGTGACGGGTATCGAAATTCACACCCACGCACCCTACGCAAACGCCTCGTTTCACAACAGCGACGAAATTCGCATACCCATCCAGCAACAAGATCTCTACACGCTACCGTCCCAGAGTTACCTTTACATCGAGGGAACCCTGACGAGCAAAACCCCTAACGCAACTGGAGAATTTGAGCCTCTTGCCGACGCTCGCCTGGCAAACAACGCTGCAGCATTTTTCTTCGACGAAGTTCGCTACGAACTCAACGGTGTGGAAATCGACAGAGCCAAAAACGCGGGTGCAACGAGCACGATTAAAACCTACGTGTCAAAAACGCCACTTTCTCTTGGATCCGCGGCGAATGCGAGCTGGTCGTTCGCGGGAACCTCGACGACGCTATCGGCAGGTCATTTCTCCTACTGTGTGCCTCTCTCTCATCTTTTGGGTTTTGCCGAAGATTATAAAAAAATTGTAATCAACGCGCGGCACGAGCTGATATTGATTCGCGCGAGGACGGACGACGATGCGATTGTATCAGCGGTGGCGACGAGCGTGTTGAAACTTGTTAAAATTCAATGGAAAATGCCGCACGTGTCTGTTGAGGATCTCAGAAAAATGGATCTTCTGCATCTCTTGGAAAGAAGCGAATCGCTTCAGATGAGTTATCGATCATGGGAATTGCACGAATACCCGACACTTCCGCGAACAACATCGCACACCTGGTCGGTGAAAACTTCTACCCAGTTGGAGAAACCGCGATACGTCATCCTTGCCTTGCAGAGCGGTAAAAAAAACGTGCGCAAAGAGGACCCTTCGGCGTACCAAGATCTTGATCTGCGTGACGTCAAGTTGTACTTAAATTCCGAAATGTATCCGTACGACAATCTGGACTTGGACTTTGGAAAAGACAGATACGCGCTTCTGTACGATATGTACGCTAAATTTCAATCCTCCTACTACGGAAAGGCGTTCAACGCGGAACCGTTGCTGAATTTTGCCGATTTTAAAAATAGAGCTCCACTCGTAGTCATTGATTGCTCACGTCAGAATGAGTCCATCAAAAGTGCTCCGGTGGACGTGCGTCTCGAGTTCCAATTCCGAAAAAATGTGCCTGCAAACACAACCATGTATTGTCTCATAATACACGATCGCATAACCGAATATAATCCACTTACTAATGTAGTGAGAAAAATTGTTTAACTGTATTAACTACGTATTGGGAAATTTAAAATAAAATAATTTGACTCGATGCCGAGTATAATCCCCTCACCAATATGGTGAAATAAATTGTTTAACTGTATTAACTATCTATCGGGAAATTTAAAATAAAATAATTTGACTCGACGAATTTTGTGTGTTTTTTTTTTCCCTCCACCATTTTTTATTTTTTTTTACATTTTTCGTACTAAGACTAGGTAAAACGGTACACTGAAGCGGACGACCGGTGAGATCGTCAAGCAAATATCCATTTTAGCCCACCACCATTTTTATATTTTTTTTTTGTTTTTTTTTTGTCCTATGTACTAACCTTAAAATTACCATAAAAACGAAATACCTCTAACAATTGATGAACGAACCAAAGGTCCCGTGTACGCAAGTTTTTCCCCATTTTCTATTTTATCACTTAATAGTACATGTTACGCGTGCTCCTTAGCTTACAACTAAAAGTTTATATAGTGGCGTCGTCGTTTCTCCTCCATCTTAAATTAGTCGGGTGTGTCCCATCCATCCAGAAAGTGATTGCCTCGGTGTCGCGTCTTTGCGAGATCCGCGCAAAGACGCGACTTACAATAATATCGACGAATTACAAAATAACAATGACATCAAATGAACCGAATATCAAGAAAACTTCTGTACGTGCATATGGTAAGTATGTGAAAACACTCAATGCAAAAATGACCTTACAATATAACCCTGAGTAGATTCAAATTATACCCGCAAGTACGCAAGGGTGAACATTTTTGAAAATTATACCTTCCTCAACGAAACGCACAAAAAAAGGGTATCCCCTCCTGCCGAAGGCACTACGCGCCCCCTCGATCGGAGGGGACATGCGTCTGTTTCAGAAAAAACAAAAAAAAAAAAAAAAATCCCCACCATCCGTAGAAATCTGTCGATTTCTACGTATGGTGAGGATCCGCGTTAAAAAAAATAAAAAAAAAAAGCGGAGGCAATTGCTGCCTATGCGGACGCCGAACGGGCTGGCTGCACGTTATTCTCCCGAGTTGTACCGGATCACAGTGAAACCAGGTGAAGAGATGCCCGTAGCGTTGACCCTCCCGTCGAGACAATTTATCGGGGGCGGGTCTGAAAAAAAAAACGGAAACAAATTACATTGGTAGGCTCTACACCTTGAGCCCGATGGTTCTACCGACACAAAAAAAAAAAACATTAGGCTCACTACATATGTGGCGGGCAACTTCTTGGGATCCATACTCCGTTTTGTTTTGGACTTTCCAGGTGCCTCCCTGAACTGCACGGGGGCGAAGTCAAAACCGGAGTTTTCGGAATTCCCTGGGTAAGATCGCGTTGCAGCTGTATGGACGTTTATAACTTCGCCGCCAAACGGTGGTGGTGGTGGTGGTGGATGCGCGTCACTGGGAGTTAGATTGAACGTTGGTTCCAGCGACAAATTTTTGCGTGCGCGGGGTGTTGGGGTCACGTGATGCGTCATTTTTTTTCGCATCGAAGAGTACAAGTGGTCGTACCTCTGGCTGTCGTACGTATTCCAGGCAGGAGGCGTTTGGGAAGAATCGATGTTCCTGCAAAAAAAAATAATGTTGTTGCAATATTTCGACCGGCAATTATTTCAGTTTCTCTCGCTCTGGCTTACCAATTTAGATTTTAAATTAAACCGTTCGTTAAAATTATGTGTGGTTATAGACTAGGTGAACAATGATGATGATGCTGACGACGACGACGATGATGATGATGACGTTTTTTTGAATTGATTTTTTATGACGCATCGTGCAAAAGACCGAGACAACGAGTTACCAATTCTTGATCGATCAAATTGGTAGGCTCGAATTCCGGATCGGCTGCTACAACCTTTCTCAGTTCATCCGTCGTTAATGCGGGAGAATTTTCACAAATGTCGATTATTTTCCTAGCTATACCGCTAGCTTTTCTTTTCAATTCAGGCAACTGCGATTCCAATTTGTCGAGCAAAATATTTATGCACGGAGCGGTAGAATATAAGATCTCGCACGTTTTGGGCATCATTATGAGTCCCTGCGGAAGATCGACCGAGTTAATTTTCAATGCGTTCCGCTCTAAAAATCTCACGCAACTGAGATGAAGCTGTCTGTTTGAGTCGAGCCGAGCCCATTGTGCCGAATTTGCAACCGTACTCGATCCGCAATCAATCCAAGAACGAAACATTTCAGCTTTGCTGACAAAATCGTCCCAAGCCTTTCGCTCCATGTAGAGCGTTGGCCGTTGCAAATCTTTTCGCGTGTCCGTCACGAAAACTACTACCTCAGATGATTCTACGTGAGAGTTTACGAGTAACGCCACGCCGACGCGCTTGGATTCACTTTTTGTCAAAGGAAAATCCGAACGCAATATTAATTCGTAGTTGTCAATTTCTACGCGCCTTTTCTTCTCCGGTGTGGAGGTCAATACTGGAGAGGTCGCTCGCTGAGATTCGGACATATTTACTTTACTGAAGACACGCACCACGACAAAGATTCAGCCCTGACTGACTTCTAAGCTTCGCAGCCGATGCTATTTATACTCGATCGAATGTCCCGTCGTCAAGCAGTTTTACCCTATCTTCGTGTATCCTGGTTCTGTCAAACGACTTTGAGATAAGTATCAGAATGTCTCGCCGAGCAGCGAGTTTTTTCGCTACAAAGTTGCAGTTTCGAGCTCATTAAAAATGTTGCGATAAAGACTGAGTGGAGAGTCGCAACGGTATCTCAAAACACGCAATTAATTATTCCGCAGTGCCGCGTGTCGCCAGCCACTTAGAAATTAAAAGTCGCGAAAATATTAACAAAAAAAAACATACATCTCTGCTAAACTGGCTCCAGCAGTGAACGTAATCTGCTTCAAGCAAAAAAAAAAAAATATATTCAGCGCGACAACAAGAGTGATCTCACCCGGACTCGGAGCGTCGTGCTTGACTAGACGTGTCTGAGACGACGCGCCGCCAAAAGAAAAAACAAATGCACGTATATATTACCATAACGAACGGCTCAATTTCTCTCGCTCGAGAGGTGAACGTTATCCCTTTCAAAAAAGCGTCTTCATTAAAACCACAATTTCGCGTAAACCTCCGAACTCGTACTGGGCTAAATATAAACAGCGAAATTTTCGGTCTGCCTATTCGCATCTCAGACGACGGCGCTCGGACCAAGAAAGCCAAATAAACGAAAAACAGCAAACGTACGTGCCAAAACTCTACAAATAGAATGCACTTTCGAGCCAGAGGACAGCGCTTGCACAAAGAAAGCAAAAAAAAAACGAAAAAAAGCAAACGTACGTTCCAGAACTCCACGAATAGAGCACACTTTTAGGTACAAAAGGCAAGGACGACTCTGCTGCTACTCACAAGTCTTCTGCGCTACGACAATCGCACATCTAACAAGTTTCTATTTAAACAAAATCGAAAAAAATCAAAAAAATGGAAGACACCGGTGTAAGATTCTTTGACATTTCTCATCACCATTATGGCACCTCGACCTCCATTATACGAGAGATAGCCGTAATGTACTGCGACTCGGAAAGAATCAGATTCGCGGTTTTCAAACCGCCTGGCGACATCACCCCCGAATCGGAGGCGATGGCAGCTCTTGGAGCGTTTCACACGACTCTACCATGGGACGCAGGCCTGTGGTACGCGGACGAAACTTCGGTCTTCCTGAGAAAGCACGCAGCGGATCAGCGCCGGAAAAACATCCTCTACGGGTCGGAGAATTGTGTATTGTTTCGCAATCTCACGAGCATTGACCCCATTAATCTTGCAAATTACGGATGTCCGCCCCTGTCACAAATTATACTCCCATACGACTCCTACATGACCTGCGCAAATCACCTGCGGCCGGAAGGAACACAAAGACCAACCGAGTGCGTCGTTTCAAATGTACAAAGAATACGAAAATGGTACCGGAGCCATTTGACTGAATTCCAAAGATTCATCATCTGAACCTGCGAGCACCGGCATCCTACTGTGAAATTGAAAATTTACGATCATGAAGTATGTAAAGCAACAAATTTTTAACAGTAATATCAATAAAATTTTATCCTTTTGATCACACGTTACTTACCTTTTTTTGAAAATCCATGTTTCTGCTTGATATTAAACAAACTGAACCCCAGATTCCTCGAGCTGTCCACACCTCAGTAAGACTCGCAGTTGAATGCGGAGTGCGACCGACTCGCGGTATTAGAAATAGATTTTAATGCGTCACTTTCGTACGACACGATCACGCACTCCGTAAGTGCAACCATTTACGTAACGCTGGTGCAATATGATTATATGCAAGTCGCGGTCTGATAAAAATATATTCTGCGAAACGTGGCAAGTTGCCACAGAAAATTTACAAAGTAACATTCAGTGCGCATTTCAAAGTAGTCGAGGTCAAGTGGCGAACATCGCGCGTGCAACAGACTAGTATGGCACCAAATCCTAATTAATACACCAAAATTCATGATGTTTCAAAAAATGTATAGTCCACGCTGAACGTGTACGAGTGTTTTCAAAATGTTGAATAAAATATCTGAAATTTAAAATAAAAGCGCCGACGTTGTAATTTTTTTGTACACGCGCAGACGCGAACGAGCTGCCTGCTCCGCAGGCAGCTCTCTCGCATCTGCCGCAAATCTCGGTTTGTAAGTCGATCTCCGGCAGCGACGGTCACGCCCCACGTAGTCGCCGTTACGGTTAATGGACCCACAGATAGTCACGCCCTACCGTGATCACGGTCGATGGATCAATAGACGGTCACGCCCCACTTGTCGCCGTACGGTCACTTCTCGAGTGTCGGTAAAGCATTTATAATTATATTGTCGCCGTACGGTCACTTCTCGAGTATCGATAAAGCATTTATAATTAATAAGATCACGATCGATGGACAATCAGTTCTCGAGTGTCGATATAGTAATGATCACGGTCGACAAACGTCAGTTCTCGAGTGTCGGTACAGCATTAAAAAAATTCTACCACGTCGGTACAGAAGTTCACGACTTACCCTGTTTTGTCCCCAGGAGCTGTTTTTGATCCAGAAGTCTCATAGTATATCTACTCAGAGATTATGTTTATTTGAACGAGCGTTTTACTCACATTTTGAACGCCCGATCATCGTTTGAAGTTGGCGTGATGGAAAATTTGTGTTGTATTACTATTTTCTCTGCTTTCTGTAGCCTCAATCTTTGGATAATAGTCCTTCTCTGCTTTCTGTAGCCTCAATCTTTGGATAATAGTCCTTCCTGCTTTCTGTAGCCTCAATCTTTGGATAATAGTCCAACAGGAAGTCTTGATACCTTCTGCTAATCGATATAGACATTAGAATACTTGCACTGAATAAACCAGCTGAATTAAAACTGAAATAAAAAGAAATTGAAAAAAAGTTCTTTCCCAATTCATCACATGGTATATCGTTCAAGTTGAACCTATCAATTTTTCACGTTAAAATTATCAATTGTAGACTTTCCTACTTTGAATTTTGAAATACTGAATTTTGATATAATTTTACCAATTATTGGCATGAGCAATTTCTCAGCGTACTTACGTTTCGGACACTCGATGTGCAGTTTCGCAAACGTTGCAGACTTACACTACGCCAGCATCGGTAACTTTACTTTTGTAATTCACTCACCCGCACTATCTACGCAGGTTATGATTGATAATAATCGTAATCTTTAAAAATTATTATGTCGTTATTATTTTAGAGAAGAACAGTACAATATGGAATATGTGCAATGGAAACTCTAATCGACGATCGTAAAACTTCGATGGCCGCTGTATTCAGGTATTATTTCTTTCGATTGAATCGAAAGGACGCTGATGAACCTATATTCATTTTATTGATAAATCATTAACAAAAAACCATCAGTAGTGAACCACCGCGTTATTTCTTGCAGGTTATCGAGTTCGTTAATTTCTTGCAGGTTATCGAATTCGTTAACATAAACGCGGTTGCAGTCGCTCAGAAATATCATCAAATCGGGCAAGATTTCCTTGATTTTGATCTTTCAATTCAAAGATCAACCAAAGTGATATTCAACGGATCCCTGGAAAATTCGAAGTTACCTCTTCCCAGTGTGCCCGAAATCATCCAGATTAAATACGCTGCAGCGTACGTTTGCAGGAAAAGTAAGACGAAGAATAAATGAAGAAGTTATAAAAATTCAAAAGTAGGATACTAATGCAATCAGTGATAATACGAGTTTTTCTCATGTATTATTTATAGCAATCGAAGGCTATTTGTGCGTGCCTTTTGTACGAATACCCACGGGGCAACGAACCTGCAGCTTCGCCACCGGTGCGGTGTCCGACGGCCGTTTTTTGTTCTATCTTATAAACTAAGAATGCAAGTCGCGAATTATGCGGAGATTCCAGCTCTCGTTCCAGGCGCGCACGTGTCCATGACCGGTGACCTTAGGAAAAGTGATCAAGGTACCTGTTATTTCATTATTTGTCGGTTATCTATTTACGACTTTCTTAAATAATTATCATTTTGTTAACAGGTGGATCCGTATATTTGCAACTCGAGGACATGGCGGAAATCAAGCTGATTGATCAGACAGTTCTAAGCGTCAGCGAGATAGAACGATGTTTTCGAAAGCCTTTGAGCGAGCTTCCACCTTCAACCTCCGACGAACGTAGCGAATGCGAGGACGAGATTGTTTGAGGAGACACTTCGGTGAAATTTTGGAGGAAGATAGGTTGAAAAAATAAAAAGAGGTTGTTTAAAAAAATCTATCCGGCAGTTTTCAAATAATGGCGTTTAATATGGGCTGTGACAGTGAAAAAATGTCAGCCTTCTGCGATGCAAGTGTAAACGCAATTAATTTTGTGCAAAATAATATGTGCAACGTTCCTTGCGCTTACACTTTCATCGCAGTCAGGCAAGCATTTTTTTTATAATCTATAATACCATTATTCAAAAACGGCTGAAAGGATTTTCTTATACGACCTCTGGTAGCGATTTTTCAAAATTTCACCGAAATCTCCCCTTGTTTTCTAGGTGTTGATGCTTCATTACGTTCGGTCTTATAACCTACGAAACCTATTAAAATATTACGAAATTAGATGTTCATTTTATTGACCTGTATTATAACGATCTATCTGATTGCAAATAATTGATAATAATTCTCAGCTGTTGTTAATTCTCAGCCGACTTCACGATCATAGGATATTCTGACAGTGACAGTTCTAGATGTAACTGCAGAACTATAGGTTATCTTTCCTGTCATGAATGGTTAATGTTCATAATTTGAGGTTGCATCGCCCAAGTGCTGACAGTGCTCAGCTGACTTCAGAATAATATTCTGACAGAAGCTCTGGCAGTTCTCCCTATCATCTCCCTTCAGACTCATTTAACTGACAGCTGGCAGTATTTCACGCAATCGGTTAGGTCAGGTTAGATTCATGAAGGTTAGATTCACATGAGAGGTTAATCGTCAGCGTCGCAGATTTCACCATCGCAAATTCTTTTTCGCATCGCAGATTCATATGAGACGTTATTCGTCAGCGTCGCAGATTTCACCATCGCAGATTCTTTCTCGCTAACTGCAGAACTATAGGTTATCTTTCCTGTCATGAATGGTTAATGTTCATAATTTGAGGTTGCATCGCCCAAGTGCTGACAGTGCTCAGCTGACTTCAGAATAATATTCTGACAGAAGCTCTGGCAGTTCTCCCTATCATCTCCCTTCAGACTCATTTAACTGACAGCTGGCAGTATTTCACGCAATCGGATAGGTCAGGTTAGATTTATGAAGGTTAGATTCACATGAGAGGTTAATCGTCAGCGTCGCAGATTTCACCATCGCAAATTCTTTTTCACATCGCAGATTCATATGAGACGTTATTCGTCAGCGTCGCAGATTTCACCATCGCAGATTCTTTCTCGCATCGCAATTTCTTCCTTATCGCAGTTTCTCCGTCGTAGTTTTTTATGACAGCGACAGCTCTGGGGCTGGGCGCAGTTTTTTTATGACAGCGACAGCTCTGGGGCTGGGCTCACCTCAGACCACAGTCGACCCGCGCAGCCAATCGCAGCGCGAATAAAACGGTGACATCGAAAAGCGAGACGTTCGATGAACTTCGAGACGTTCGATGAACTTCGAGACGTTCGATCAACACTTCGAGACGTTCGATCAACGGCCGACTTCGGGCACGAACATGAACTTTTTTAGAGAGGACAGCACAGATGCAGTGCAAATTATGTCACTATTGTATCTTCATATACAGCGTGTATTCCTAACGACTGATCCGTCTGAAGTTGCCTTATATAGAATCGAAAAATGAGCTTCTGGACAATTGGATTGGTCCAGAACAGTCTAAAAGCTTGTTTCTCGATTTTAACGAACTTCAGACCGCTCAGTCGTTAGGAATACACGCTGTATATATATATATATTATATATTGATTAATATTATTAAATATACATGTATATATATATATATATTATTAAATTAAATATATATATGATTAATATTATTAAATATACATGTGTATATATATATATATATATATACATGTATATTTAATAATATTAATCAATATATATATAGATATATGATATGTATATTATAAAATATATTGTTATACATGTATATATATATAGGTGTAATTCGTCGATCAGGTCAAGTTAGAAATTGTGTTTTATTGAGAAAAGCAACGTTTCGACCGGCTCCGGCCGGCCATCTTCAGGCTATAATACAAAATATTCTAGGTTAGACTATTGATTTATGAACTAGCGTATATACTAACAATTATTGATGTTGACACATAAACGTGAGTAATGTGTACTGTTTAGATTAAATAAAAAGAAATAAATCTCACCCAAAAACAGACTTTCTTATGGCATAGAGGTGTGTATTCCAGCCAAGACACATTGAAAGTGAAGTTGGTGATTATCAATGTAATCAATAGATATCGATTTGCAGATATCGATGTGTCAGATATCGGAAATAAAGGTGATCGTGCGAGGGAAATACAAAACAATGTAGGAATCATAATACCTCTAGATACAAATGGCTGAGGTTTTGGATATCAGTGCGCTTGTTTACAGTGTTGTTGTTTCTTGCGATGTGAATCATTTCTTTGAGTAATCTTTTGTTAAGGTTTTTTTCAGTTGTCAAAATCTTGGTGTTGTCATAATCAAAAGTGTGACCTTTTGTTAACGCATGCTCACACAAGGCAGATCTATCGGGGTCCTTTCGATTTACGAAAGGATTAGGATTAGGTTACCCCAAATCTCTACTCGACACAATCAAAAAATCGAGAATTGAAAAACACTACAACTCCATAAACTGGAAGGAGGTAAACAAAGACAAAAAAATTGATGGTTCGATACCGTTCATCAAAGGTTTGTCGGAGAAAATCAAACACCTTCTTGATAAACAAGGTATCAACACTGCCTACAAAATTGTTAGCAACACGCATTGCCTCTTCACAAACCTGAAATCAAAGATCCCGCACAACACTGCTATCAATTCTGTTTATCAAATTCCTTGCGGTAATTGCAATATGTCATACATAGGACAATCCAAACAACATTTAAAAAGTCGGATACAAGGACACAAGTCTGATGTAAATCGAAAGGACCCCGATAGATCTGCCTTGTGTGAGCATGCGTTAACAAAAGGTCACACTTTTGATTATGACAACACCAAGATTTTGACAACTGAAAAAAACCTTAACAAAAGATTACTCAAAGAAATGATTCACATCGCAAGAAACAACAACACTGTAAACAAGCGCACTGATATCCAAAACCTCAGCCATTTGTATCTAGAGGTATTATGATTCCTACATTGTTTTGTATTTCCCTCGCACGATCACCTTTATTTCCGATATCTGACACATCGATATCTGCAAATCGATATCTATTGATTACATTGATAATCACCAACTTCACTTTCAATGTGTCTTGGCTGGAATACACACCTCTATGCCATAAGAAAGTCTGTTTTTGGGTGAGATTTATTTCTTTTTATTTAATCTAAACAGTACACATTACTCACGTTTATGTGTCAACATCAATAATTGTTAGTATATACGCTAGTTCATAAATCAATAGTCTAACCTAGAATATTTTGTATTATAGCCTGAAGATGGCCGGCCGGAGCCGGTCGAAACGTTGCTTTTCTCAATAAAACACAATTTCTAACTTGACCTGATCGACGAATTACACCTATCTGTACCATGGTCACGAATCCCCACGATGTATATATATATATGTATATATATATCCGATACGATAATATTATATTGGTATAACCGTATAACCTTAACACGTGTGATCAAACGGCTGATGTGTAATATTGCCCAAAACGCGTTAAGTGCAGTAGATAGGCAAGGGGGCTACGACGACACCCGAAAATTTCCAAGTCCCGAAATCGACCCACTGCGCATGCGCGAGGGTGGGAGATTTGAAATTGAGGTTAACTGCGTATGTGTCAGGGTGGGGGAATTCAAAATGAAGGACGATGAGTCATCTTCTGGAACACATCGACGAATAACGGGATTCTGGACCAGTGACCTAAAAATGCCCTGCGCGCTCAAAACGTGTCGAATCGTGTTGGATGACGTCATCGTAGGTTGACAACGGGATACCCTCCGGTCGGGGAGCGGGAATATCTGTCGATTGTCGAGTCATCGAGCGCCCGTCGGATGTCCTCGTTACGATTTACCCTGTCTCCGATCTGATCGATGATTTCTCCTATCTCCGATTTGATCGATGATTCACCCTTTCTCCGATCTGATCGATGATTTACCCCGTCTCCGATCTGATATCACCCTGTCTACGATCTGATTGACCTCTTTCGCGGTCTGTCAATAACAGTGTCAATGAGTAAAGTTGGTATATTATTGAACGTATGCAGCGACTGCCAAGCCAGTCAGTGCTCCACATTAATTCACAGTTAGACTATTCGGAATAGAGAGTTACAGAGATTCATGCGTCAATCCTCTTTTGAAGCGTGAAACTGTAACAATCGCCTATGGTAGGATGACGAAACTGCAGTAGAGCTTGCCAACGCGGAGCCCTCCGATTTCCAAAGAACTGTTAAGAGAAATTGGAGAATTGTCAACTCATTAGACTCCACATAAGAAGAATCGTGGTAGGGATGGGGCTATAAAAAGACGGAGTATTTTTCAGTTAAGTATTATTTTACAATTATTCTCCGAGTAATGCGAATCACTCGCAAGCATCGTGAGTTAAAAGTACGAATTGAGTTGCTCCTCAAGAATATTGAAGAAGTTCAACACTTGATTCAATTTAAATCAGATCTCGATAGAGTGACGAAGAAGTTGCAAAACATCAAGTTGCTTTAGACGTACATCATCATGGACTTCACAAAAATCAATAAAATTGGACGACTGGAGGAGTTCCTTCCAACCAAGAAATTAGCTGAGCTCGAGATTTATAAAAATTATCAAATTACCGACTTGCGAAAAGCTAAAACCAAATTTGGAAACCGAATAATTGCCGAAGTGGAAGGAACGTTCACAGTTTTCCTGCCGGCTCGAATGGCGAAGGTTCTCGGTGAGGATGAAGATCTCCTTCGGAAGATGACGTCTGCGTGCGAAGACAACAAGCTGCACATGAAATATTTCGGTGGACAATACAATGAAATTGAATTCGATTGTGTTTAACGACCTAATGTCAGACATTGACGATTGTTCGCATTGTAAATTATTTCTGTAGATTAGGATTTCTCACTCTATGTATACGCTTTGAACGAATAAAACGAAACAGCTGCTCTTGAAATTATCTTCTTCATTCAGTGTATCCCTTGCATGAATAATCTTAGATATAGTTCAAACACACATCGAAGGATGAATTTCTTGAACAGTGAAATCCCTCCCATGGATAGTGGCGGTGGAGGTGGAGGATTATAAAAGCAGAACATTCATTTATTAGCTTCAGTACGATTCTTGAAAGACAGTTGACCAGCCATCCTCTTCCGCATACGATGTCCGACATTAAATTAATTCCGTGCAAACCATATCCTCGATTTGATTCGAGAGTAAATAGTCGCGATGAATGGACACGTACCCAAAGATTCATCGAAACATCCAAGTTAGAGTATTCGGAGAAGAGACCCATTTCGGTTTTGGAAAACGAATTGAAACGAATTGGCTACGATCGTGAACATCATTACTCGTACACGTTCAAATTTAGAAAAAGTTCTCCGGGATATTCCGCTGACGTTCGTCATATTTACATCGTTGAGCTTGACAATTGGTTCTCCTACATATAAGTATCCTCGCACGTCATTTACCTTCCGATCACCGTCAACGTGCTGCAACACGAAAAATTTTCAAAGTTCAGAAGAATAGTGGCGGGGAGGACAGAGGACTATAAAAGACGAAGCATTTTTTCAATCAGACGTTATTCAACAATCGTTCTTCAGGCTACTCGAGAGTTTCGAACAAGTGAAATTATGGAGATAATTCTAGATGTGCAAGGTTTCACCCGAGGCAACAATAAATTCGTACCGAAGGAACTAGCGACAATCTCGGTTCAACGAGACGAAGAAGGTATACAAAGTTTAGCCTGCATTCTCTTCGGACCACCCTGCGCGTGGGTAGCGTTACCAGTTAAAAACAGAGCTACCAATACTTGGTTAACAAGAAATTATCATGGTATACCGTGGGACGTTGGAAATATGGCTTACACCGATGTGCAGAAAGTGTTGAAGAAAATTGTTCAGGACGCGAGTTACCTATACGTGAAGGGGCTGGAGAAGAAAGAGTGGGTGGAAAGAATGATCAACTATTCGAAACCTGTCATCGATTTAGCAGAGCTGGGATGTCCGGCATTCCGACAGCTACAACACATCGGTATATGCCATTGCATGTATCATGAACATCATGAACCCCTTCCAAGATACCACTGTGCTTTCGAAAACGTTCAGCTTCTGAAAAACTGGTACGTGAAGGATTGTCCGAGTTCCCTCAGCAAATCTTTGCACCTGTACCTACAACTGGGTAGTCTGAAGCAGATGAAGGCGGAAGATATTGCCTTTTTGACGAAAGATTTCATTCTCATCTATGGATCGAACATCATCGACGAGGTGTGGGAGAAACTATCTGAGAATATGAAGGCGGACAAAGACATTACCGATTGTCGGAGATGCCAGGAACATTATAAGTCATGCGGAGATGAATTCGACGGGCCAATACCAATGATTAAAAATTGTCCACAGTGTAAATTATCTCTGTAGATTTTTGTACTTCAGATAAAGCTACTATGATATATCATAAAGACTCTATGTATTCGTTTTAGTTGAATAAAAGGATCTGCTTTGAAAATTATCTTCTCCTTGATATCCCTTACACGATTAATCTTAGTTGATAGTACTCCAAGCAGGTTGTGTCTTGCATATAATTATCTTCTGTTTATACAGGACGCCAGGCTGAGGTAGAAAGAGATAAGCGAGAATTTTTTTGCAATTAATTTTTTATTTTGAAAACAGACATATTTATACAAAATACATAGATGAATGGTTTACACCAATTTTTTCACTCCACCACTTATCGGATTATATTCCACAATACGATCATGAAGAATGACGCAATACGCTGAGGTCCCGACGGGGAAATTATTCTTTGACTCAAACTCCAGACGAATATCAACGGGTCCAAATTTGAGAGACTCGTTCTGCTTCGAACAATCAATAATGAATAGAGGAGCGTATTCCAGAAATTCATTTTTCTGCAACCACGGTTCAGGATCTTTTCCATAGTAGGTTGCTTGAAAGTTAGCGTACATATCGTAGAGAACGGCGTACTGGTTCTGACTCATATCGAGGTTCAGGTTACCGTAGGGATAGCATTGCGAATTCAAGAAGAGCTTGACGTCGGTGATGCTGCAGTGATCGAAGTGGCTAGCATTTTTATTCGTTTTGTTCTTACGGTTGGTCTGGAAGCCCAGCATAACGTATCGAGGTTTTTCTAGTTGAGACGAGGTTTTCACAGTCCAAACGTGTTTGGAAGTGAGGGGGAGTAGAGGGTACTCGTAAAGTTCCCAAGAACGGAAACTCATGGAGACGGATGGATCCTTCTCGATGTAACTCAGTAGCTCAATTTTTCGCCGATCCGAGAGTTTTACGTACGGCATTAACCATTCTACGTTATTGATTGCGATCTTGAATTCTTCTTTATCGGTTACAACAAGTACAGCGTTCATATCAGTTTTCGCTCTTGTTAGGATCAACTCGTGTTTAGCATTGACGATAATCTTACGGTAATCCTCAGCAAAACCAAGAATCATATTCAACGGTATGCACACATCGAAGTAACCCTTGACATCAGTCAATTTTCGAGTCTCCCCGACATCAAGCCAACCCGCGTTCTCGAGCAACGAATTTTGACCAGGGGTGAGGGAGACGTATCCCTTCATGAGACTCGTTAGACCGACATTTTTGATTCTATCGATCTCGATTGCATTGATCTCATATCGAATTTCTTCGAACAGATGACAGATGGCGTTGTTGACCAAAACCGTGGTTGCTGGAGTTCCATCAGCCTTGGTTAGTCTCCCAGATACGTGGATCGAACTCTTGCTCGGCAAAAGACATAGGTCTTGATGTTGAACCGTAATGCGAATTTCATCGCTATTATTGAAAGTTGAGGATGCATAAGGCTTGTGTGCATGAATCTCGTAGTGCGCTATAGATTCATCGAAGGCAACAGGAGTCTGAATGTTCAATATTTCTTCCTCCATGGTATATAGCAGACGATACAGATGCACAAAAATCGATGTTTTACTTTCTTCCAAAAGGTTTGATTTTGAGACCTAGACTTGTCAGAAACAGCACGTTTTGATGTGTTAGCTCTTTGAGAACTGGTTGACGACTGACTTCCCCGTGGCATGTCGGTCTACTAATATAACTGTTGCTGAGTTTTCTGTTATAAACGATTCCCATTATTGAGTCTTGAGATGCAGTCTGATGGTTATAACTTCTCCTCGGAAATTAACCAGGTCTCCGTCTTGATCGACGATACGAAGTTGAAGGTGATCTATTGTCTTGACGGTGATCGGAAGGTAAATGACGTGCGAGGGTACTTCTATGATCTTATATCCTGGTGGAACGACCGGAAAGAACTCGTGAATGGTGTGAACCTTGAGCTCATTGACGTAGGCACCTGTTGTGATGTTACATTCGATTCGTAGCGCGTTGACTTTCAGAATAGTTACAGGGAGATCAGATTTATGAGTTTGATCAGGCGGTAGTATACGGGGTGTAAATCCGAGTAAATGACCAATAGAATCCTCCGGTTCGAAATTCACTGGACAATTACACTTGATCTCGCTGCGCAATGTGTTATTGTTCGGTTTGATTTCAATAATAATACCCTTATCCGTCAGCGTGCTCTGTAGATATTTTTCGATATCTTCTATTTCATAGCTACCGGTAGGAATAGTTACCACTTGATCACCTACGTAAATCTTATTGTGTCCGACGTCTACGTTGGGGATCGAGTTGAAGGTTAGCAATTCGACCAGTCCCAAAACATATTGTTTGTAAGGGGAAAGTTCAATAGGCGGAAAGTACTGAGCCTCCAGAACAGAGGAATTTCCCGAAATGGTCAACGTTAAAGAGTCATCCATGATGGCTAATGTTGAACTGATTTCGATCAATTATTTTTCAAGTTTATATAGGTTCAACTGTCCGCGAAGAAACTTGAGACATAAGTGTCCACACTCGAACGTATCATAGTCTTGATATCGTTCATGATTATAGTTTACGCTACCAACACCGAGATATTTGACGAGGTCCGACGGCGGTCGAAGGTTACCGAAACTGTCAAAGTAATCGACTTTATTATCCATTTTTCTATACGCAACCCAATGAGTTCCCGGACCATCTTTATCATCTAAATTTACGATTGCTGCTTCTCGCCTGCGCGGTCCGCCCTTCGGCAAGTCATTTCTCATGAAGACACCGCGGAAATATGGAATTTCAAGTTTTTTCGCATACTTCGATAGATCTGCATCGGTTAACGCTCGTCGAGGTAGCTTCATAATTAGTTTTTTGACTGTTTCTTCAGATGCAGACCGAAACCCTTCCTGTACGGTTTCAAATGAAGTCCTTTGCCAAGGGCTATGGCTTCCATTGTTTTATTATGACGCTGACTTTCGTCAAGTTGACGCTTGGCCGAGTTTGCATCATTCACTGCTTTCGCAACTCCAGAAGCTCCACCGGCTATGGCACCAGCAGCACTGAGCCCAGCAAAGATAGGTATGAGGAAAGGTAGAAAGCCACCGACTTTAGCTGGTACAGGTAGAATGCGCGGGGAGCGTACGTTCCGTTTACCACCTGCCTTCTTGACAGCACCGCGTGCACCTTCGAGCGCCGATTTAATGGCAACCCGTGCATCATTGCTAGGAATCATCGACCGTTTAGCTGCATCGATAACCTTTCTCAATACCGTCGTCTTCTTCTTCTTCTTCCCCATTCCCATTCCGAATTTGGTTTTAGCTTTCATAGCGTTCGTTACAGCCCACGCGGCTGCCTTTTCACCGAGATTCGCGTCACCAGCTAACACCCGTTTCCAAGCTCGCTCAGCTAATACCTTATCCGCCGTATGCCTAGCTTCAAGATTGTCTTGATTCTTTGAGTATGCTATATCGTGTTCCTTGCATGCAGCGTCCAGGGGATTGATTCCTGGATCACCTCGAGCGAGTCTTTTCGTTAATTTTGTACCAGGTCCACAATATTGGTAGCCAGGTATATGCAATTCTACCGGGAGGCTATTGATGATCCTGTTCACCAAACCTTTGCCTCGCTTCTTAGAGTTTCGCTTGGGATTACCTTTTTTTGCTCTGTGTACGATCATGTCCATACTTCGACTGACGCGAAAACTATATAAAGGCGTTATTTATAGCTTATGGGATCAGTCACGTTCGAGATGAACTTCAAGGTACAACCTATCAAACTACCAATCATGAATTTCGATTGTTTTTCATCGCAGACCAAAAAACAGGAGAAGCGACATGGTGCATTACTACCGAACAGCGTACGCGCGGTATTTTGTGGTCCATCGAACTGCGGCAAAACGAATGCACTACTCACACTCATAACGCATCCCAATGGACTCAGATTTGAAAACGTTTATGTCTATTCGAAATCCCTGAATCAACCTAAATACGAGTTGCTGGAACAATTACTCAGAGTTGTAGACGGCGTCGAGTATTTTCCCTTTAATGAACACGAGCAGGTTGTTGCACCAAGCGAAGCACGACCTAACTCTATTTTCGTGTTCGATGACGTAGCATGTGAGAAGCAGGACAACATCAGAGCGTACTTCTGTATGGGAAGGCACCACAGTGTCGATAGTTTCTATCTCTGTCAGACGTACGCCCGTATTCCTAAGCACCTTGTGCGTGACAACACCAACTTGATAGTTCTATTCAAACAAGACGATATGAACCTGAGGCATATGTACGATGATCACGTAAACACCGATATGACGTACGTGCAGTTCAAAGACCTGTGTTCCGCCTGCTGGGATAGCGATAAGTACGGGTTCGTTGTAATTGACAAGGACAGCGAGCTCAATGAGGGTAGATATAGAAAAGGGTTCGACTGTTTTGTGAGTATTAAAAAGTAGTGTCTTTACGGAAATTGCGGCAGTAACGCTGTAGACTTGGATACGTCAACATGCATAAAATTCAGAAGCAAAAAGAAATCCTGCGTCAAATCGCTCAAGCTAGCGCAGCGATTCGACGGAAACATCGTATGATAAAATCAGGAAAGGAAGCTGTAGAACAGTCGATGAACGATGTCTTCAAACCGGTGGTAGCCCCACTGCACAAATTAATAGATATCTCAGAGGACACAAAACCCGTCAAGGAAGAAATGAAACAGATTAAAAACGAAATGAGTCAAATTAAAGAGAAATTGATGAAACCGAAAGAAGAGGGTGATGAATTATCAAGATCTCAAGAAGTTGATGCATCGTTTTTAACAGCAAAAGATGATGAAGAAGACGAAGAAGAAATCGGAGATCAGTCGATGAGTGAGACACGTTCCGAGGAATCCAAGTATATCGAGATGATGAAAGATAAATTGAGAAAAAGTGAACTGGATGGCGTGTGTGGTGTACGCAAACTTGCACAGAACAATCTCATGGTTGGTGATTCACCGATAAGCTTTGAACCGCACCACGTTCGCATAGACGATACCCTCTACCCAAAGACCAAGGGGCTGTTGGAACTGTTGTTCAAGAGGGTACCCGATGATAGTCTCGTAACATCAGCGGATCGGAAAAGCTACCGAGAGATTGTTCTTAAAACGAATGCGCACAGAAACTACTACGAGTCTGACAAACCCATCCGGAGTCAAAAAAGTAACAAATTGAAAAATATAATGGGCGACCTACTCAAGAGTAGCCCTGCAGTGAAAAAACGTAAGGGGAAAGGTCTACTGCCACAGACTATGGTTACACAGCCAGGAGTTAGACAGGAATACGTTTTTTGGGATGATCCGAATGAGTTGGTGGAACGTCTTCGATTACTCTTGGCGTCTCAGTCAGCAGGAAACTCAAGTCATTCGAACGAAATAATGTCGGTTATCGAAGAATTACGCGAAGCAGGAATCATTTATTAATCAATAATCTCCGGTTGTGTGATCATTTCCACGATGAGCGTTGACGTGTTTGGACGACAATTGGAGAAGAGCGGGACTGTTAGTAACCGCGGTCTTCCCGGAGTAGGATTCAAAATCATCGTGGAAGGACACTATGATATGGATAACAAGCGACTGGTGAATTTATCCGATCCTGTAGATCAAAACGATGCAGCTACTGTGAAAGTCATGCAAAATGCTATACAGCAAGAAGTGCGTCTCGTGTATCAAGTAACAGCGGCCTTGCGTAGCGACGTGGACGATACAACTATAATGATTCAGTCTCTCGAGGCTCGGTTCCGAGAAGATTCGAAGAATTATCTTATCAACATGGAGACGGTACAAGACCTCGCGACACGCAACGCACAGCTCATTTCACACATAGACGAGAGACTGAGAACATTAGAGAGAGCTGGAGAGCAGTTGAGTGAACGATTGAGTGTACTTGAAAATGAACGATAAAAAGCTAGAACTGGTAGCGGAGTTGCATACATCGGCGAGAAGAAATTACCAACGCCGACGTGTAGAAGTTCGTGGTATCGACGAGACCTGGCAAGCTGATCTTGTTGATATGATTGCTTACGCTGGGCAAAATAAAGGCTACAAGTACTTGCTCACGGTCATTGATATCTTTTCAAAGTATGCGTGGGCTGTACCGATTAAGAGTAAGACTGGTGATGATGTTACCAATGCCATGGAGTCTATATTCCTCCAGGGACGTATACCTAAAAAATTACACGTGGATCAAGGAAAGGAATTTTACAATACGAAATTCGAATCTCTCATGAAGCGTCGCGGTATCGTGTTGTACTCTACGTACAGTAATTTAAAGGCATCGATCTGTGAACGCTTCAATCGTACACTGAAAAGTAAAATGTGGATGCAGTTCAGTCTCCGAGGTAG
Organism: Euura lappo; assembly: GCA_018257835.1. Classification (NCBI taxonomy): domain Eukaryota; kingdom Metazoa; phylum Arthropoda; class Insecta; order Hymenoptera; family Tenthredinidae; genus Euura; species Euura lappo. The sequence continues at coordinate 10,955 of JAEUYN010000454.1, read as the reverse complement.
CTATAAGTGGACCGATATTTTGAATGAGTTGGTATCCGCTTACAATAACACCAAACATCAAACTATACGCATGAAGCCTAAGGATGTGTCAGCCGCGAACGAACAGCTGTTGCTACGCAATGTGTACCAGAAAGTTCGCGCTAGATCTACGAAGCCGCCGAAATTCAAAGTTGGAGATAAAGTTCGAGTCAGCAAATTCAAAAACGTTTTTGAAAAAGGATATACACCCAATTGGACAACCGAAATATTCACTATCATACAGGTTGTGAACACGCATCCTGTGACGTATAAGCTGAAAGATTATCGAGATGAACCCATCGCTGGCGGTTTTTACGAAAAAGAGCTCCTCGCAGTCAAGAATCCTGACATCTACCTTGTGGAAAAAGTGCTGAAGAGGCAAGGAAACAGACAATATGTCAAGTGGTTAGGTTTCGATGATACACATAACAGTTGGATAGATAAAAATGATCTGTAAGGTATTTGAATGAATAAATGAAAAATTCGTTTTATTAATGCAGTTTTTATTTCGTTACACACCCGACGTACATCCATCCTTTAGAGTGGTAAAGAAAAATTACAGAAATTTAACACAAATTTTACAAAGTTTTACAAAATTACAAAATGATACAAAAAATTCCCTAAATTTTACAAAAATGTACTAAATTTCACAAAAATGTACTAAATTTTACAAAAAAATGTACTAAATTTTACAAAAATGTACTAAATTTTGCAAAAAATTTACTAATTTTTACAAGAAATGTACTAAATTTTACAAAAAAATCAAAAAAAATTTCGATTCATAAAAACTATTTTCGTAAAATACTTTCTGGTTACTCTTATAGCGTTGAGTGTGAGGTAATATGATCCCTCTGGATAACACTCGGTACAGCTGAACGTGTCTCAATACACAATCAACCTTCGTTAATTTTATAGTGACCCCACGGTAACGTGTCTGTACTCTGAGGTAACAAATACCTCTTATCATCGTGAGGATTGAGAGCTAATTTGACTTGTCTGACAGTTTGAACTACGTGACATTTGGTACGGAAAGTACATTGACTTCTCTTTTGTGTATTCCTGTTCTGCAAACAGTCAAGATAATCATCGAAACAAATAGTATTTTGCACAACATTCATCTTCACACCTTTAGATTTTTTAATCCAATCATCATTCTGAACACGAACGCTGTACACTTTACTACGTAAGCCAGCGAACTCTGTCATGATCCTTCCATTGCATTCATCTTTCATTAAGCCGACGATTTTTTTATTACAGAGCGGCATACCGAAAACATTTTCTGGAGGGTAGTCGGAGCTATCGAATTTGTGAATATCACGTTTCATCACTTGATAAATATCTTCACATTTGACTTCATAAATGAGACTGTCTGTGTCGGTATATAGAAGTTTACAATCATTTTTGAAGACACGTTTCATATAATCATAATGAAAGTCGTAAACGCAAATTTTCGAGAGGTCTAAGACGGAGAATCCGACATAAATTGGTTTATTTAGCACGACCTCTAGTTTGTTCAATTCTACAGCCACCAGGTTTTCACTGAAAACTGAACGGCTATGGAAGTTAGGCTTTGCGATCAGAGCTTCCGCACCGTACCTTCCAGTCCATTTTGTGACAAGTTTGACATCAACTCGTTTACGTACGTTTTCCATGGTCTTGCCGAAAACAGCATTGTTCATTAGTTTGAACAGATCTTTTTCAAACTCATTCTTAGCCTGTTTACGCATATTACTATTAAGATCGATATATTCTTTCATCCAAGGTGATTGGTTGAATTTCAAAACTCTGTGAATCTTTTTAAGCTGGAGACCGTATCTCAATGCCTGTTTTAAGCTGCGGTAATGTATGATATATCGATTTTTTGGATATAACGTTGTTAATAACTTTTCTTGTTTGGAACCGGGAGGCTTCATATGTTCTGGACATAGGGGTAGATCGCTATGGATGTCGTGAATGCCTACCGGATACTCCAAGTCTACTTCCAGTATATACCCAACCAGTGAGTCATCGGGTACATCAAAATTGAATCCATCCACGTTACGCACCCATTCGAAACCACCATGAGGAAGATACTGAGTCATTGCCCATCCGTACAAATTGTTGACGTCATAATACATGAGATACTTTGATTCTTCGTCCGGGTTATAATCTTTAACATACCTATTATTAGCTTTCGCATATCGATTAGAGCATTGACTCACACCACCTCTGATGCCACGCTCGATAAACATCACCATATCTATATCGGTTAAGAGTTCTAGTTCAATTTTCGTGTATTTTAGCAGGGCATCCCACGAAAGACCTGGAGTCGTGTAATAGTGTGCAGGATCCAAACCATACGCTTTGAGACAACCATCCCGAAAATTCTCGAATACATCAGCCAAAAGCAGTACATCTGTTTTCAAATAGAGGTCAGAATATTCACCCAAGGTTCCGATATCGAATTCATTCCACACTCTTTGAGCATGATTATAATCTTCGTCAGAAATACCTCTATCGTTCAAGATGCTATAACATTTGTCTTTAGTTGGTAAATGAGGTTCATCGAGCTTCCCCCACGAATCGAGAAATTCGTAGGGAAAAACGCCTTTTCGCGTTAGGAGTTTGAATTTATCTTCACTAAGGTGTGAAACTTCATTTCTCACTATTTTGAGCTCTTGAAGGTGTGACGCTAGTTTCTCTAACGAAGAATTCATAAACCGAAATGAGTCAATGAATCTGAATGCGATATCGCTACCCTTGACGTGCTTCGTGAATGATATGTACCGCTCCTTGTTCAGCGGTAAAAGGCTAATGCGGCCATCGAAATAGGTACAAACGTCTTTAATGAGGAAGTGACTATCGTATCCACTAAGGTTGTGAAAGATAACTGGAACAGTTCGTGAATCTTGGTAGTTGAGGTTGCAGCCTTCATGAGCAGGTCCTCGATAATTTCCAGTGAGATGACAGTGGTCTCTGACTTTTTTTCCTGCTAGAATAGGCTTTTTGCAGACGTGACATACCAATGAATTTCTAAATGTTTCTTCTTGTTCCGGTGTTAGTTCATTCATTGGTATTGGACACCAAAATACCGTTTCTATATCCTCGGCTAGCTGCAGTAGTTCTCGCACGAACCATTCGGCTGGTTTCAAGCCTCGATAGCTACGATAGTAGGATAGCGTATCATCGTAGCTACATTTCAGATAGTAACCTACGCTGAAAGGTTCGTGTTCCTGGAACGCTGCAGTATTAGACTGACTATCCTGAACGGGTAGCAAGAGACATTCAAAATCAGCATATACCACAAAGGGGACTCTTTCCTTGTTGTTAAAATTCCTAAATGCTAATGTATTGTTTTCCGGTGAAGGTAGCACAACCTTACACTTATTCACTTGCACACAATCCAGTTCATGGGTATTCAGTTTTACTACACTTCCAAAGTAGTGAAGACAGCGATCGCAAATATATTTTTTTATTTTCTTTTTTGAAAGTTGTTTGCTAACTAAACGAGACAGGTCTTTTATCCAGACGTAATGGAATCTGATTGACGTCTCCTCTTCACTACCACTATCTTCATGGTCTATTTCCGCTCCATCGACGTAGTAATTTTGCAACATAAGTAAATTCACATGCTTATTCTTCTTTAGAGACGTGACGTAGATGGGAGCAGTTCTGAACTTGCCATTACGTTTTTCCAAAATGTATACATTGATAGATATATCATTTTGTTTCTCAAATTTTCGAATTTGTTTCGGTATAACTGGAAACTCAATACCATCGAAATTCAATTCGTCGTCGTATGGTTTGTATTTTGAAACCCGTTCTGGGCGATCTCGCCAATCAACTGGATGTAAGGCAGACAACAGCGCCCATTTAAAACACTGATCATCGTCATTATGTACATTGATACATGCTTGCTTTTTCTTGATGGGTGCAGGTATTTCAATGTACGAGCTTCCGCGCATAGGATTATATTTGTTAATGTTTATCGTTAAGTTCACGATTGAGTGTAATGACCAGCCGGAATCCTTGTCCTGAAATTCTTCCATATCCTTGAGGATTGGATTTCGCATATTCTCTATAAACCATTCTTTCAAATCAGTCGTTTGGAGGATCGGAGCATTTTTCGTGTTGAAATACTTGACCTCTATGACTTTTTCATCATTTTTCATGATGCCGTATTCAGCTGCAAACACACTGTTGACTTTTAACGCGTTCTCTTTCTTGAGTACGTTTTTAATTCGAGTTTTGAAGAGATTTGACGCATCTGTCATAAACGCGATCGTGTCCACGTGTTTTAAGTTCACTATCACTCCCGATCGTATACGCTTCTCGAAAGCTGACTCCAAATCGCACCATCTGACACGATCGCTCCGATTATTACGCTTTTGGAATCCGCTACCCGTCACCAGTAGACCTTTGAGGAGAAGATTCGCACCCTTCAATTGACCAATTGTAGCAAGATACTTCTGCTTCTCCGATACAGTTGTACCCTCCTTTCGCAACAGCTGTCCCAGAATTCGGATGCTCTTTGTACCACATTTCATCCACTTGTCTACTTTTTTAGCACTGACCTTACCATTAGCTAAAAGAGTATAAGCTTGTTTCATAAGATAAACTGTTTTCTCACATTGTTCTACAGACATAGTGCCTATTTCACATCCGAAATTACGTCGCGATGCAGTAGTTTTTATACAGTCTCCCCAAGCGCAAGATCAAGACTGATGAACGAATGATAAATAAATATCTTATGTAGAGTCTAATTAGCCGACAATTCGTTTATTCATAACGATGACCGTACTCTCTTGTAGAAGGCGAACTGAGTAAAAATGTATCCACAACAAACAATATATACGCATTTCACTCAACGGTTCATTAGAAATCGAAGAGCGTTGGCAAGCTCATATTACTCACTGTAGTTTCATCATCCTACCATACACGGTTGTTACAGTTTCACGTTGCAACAGAGGATTGATGCATGAATCTCTGTCACTCTTAATTCCAAATAGTCTAACTGTAAATTAATGTGGAGCACTGACTGGCTTGGTGATCTCTGCGTACGTTCAATAATATACCTACTCTACTCATTAACGCTTATTAACAGACTGCGAAAGAGGTCAATCAGATCGTAGACAGGGTGATATCAGATCGGAGACGGGGTAAATCATCGATCAGATCGGAGAAAGGGTGAATCATCGATCAAATCGGAGATAGGAGAAATCATCGATCAGATCGGAGACAGGGTAAATCGTAACGAGGACATCCGACGGGCGCTCGATGACTCGACAATCGACAGATATTCCCGCTCCCCGACCGGAGGGTATCCCGTTGTCAACCTACGATGACGTCATCCAACACGATTCGACACGTTTTGAGCGCGCAGGGCATTTTTAGGTCACTGGTCTAGAATCCCGTTATTCGTCGATGTGTTCCAGAAGATGACTCATCGTCCTTCATTTTGAATTCCCCCACCCTGACACATACGCAGTTAACCTCAATTTTGAATCTCCCACCCTCGCGCATGCGCAGTGGGTCGATTTCGGGACTTGGAAATTTTCGGGTGTCGTCGTAGCCCCCTTGCCTATCTACTGGCAGATTATATTTGGTACATTGAAATGTGTACTATAACAATATCAGCATGTTTCCCAAATATTCAGAATACTACTGACAACATTTAATAATCCTCTACCGATTCCAATTGTATAGCGTGATAGTATTCACACCCAAAATATCTGAAATACCGTTGACAACCGAGCGAGCGAAGCGAGCGAGGAACAACGCCGCCCCTTAACCGAGTGAGCGAGCGAAGCGAGCGAATGAGGAACAACGCCTTCTAGTCTTAGTTAAACATCGATAATTAGACTTCTATGATAAATCTTCAATTTTTCTTTTGTTCATATATTTCCTTGGCCAATTCTGTGTCAGTATTCACAGTATTTTGAGTTGATAGATTCGACAGAATAAATGAAATTTTGACTTGAAGTAAAAAAACCCGTCTGGGGTCAGTTGTAACAGTTGGTCCGGGGACATTGCAACCATTTGATGGCGGATGATTACAGCTAACAACATTCCTTCTCCTTCTTTTATTCAAGCATTATCGTAGTTTACGTTATGAAATAATAATAATAATATAACAAAAAACATTATATTTATAAGATTTTATCCAAACGAAAATATTCGGGCATCAAGAGGTGATGAAAAGTTATTTTTATATTTTTTAGTTCCTGAAACACGTATTCCTTATGGGAATGTCTGATACTAATCATCAAAATCCTGATAAATAATCTAATTTTGTGAAAAAATCTTGTGTTACAACTGACCCTGGGGTTGGGGTCAGTTGTAACACTTTTCCGATTTTTTTTGACAGGCTCATACTTTTTTTCTATTTGTGCTAAAGAGTCCTACTTAGCGCCATTTTGTCAGCAATTGAATGCTCTTTGCTATGGTATTTGGAACATTGATGTGTTCACTGTAGTTTGAGCTCAGTGAGGGCAAAACCGAAAAATGTTACAACCGTCCCCAGTCTACCCTAACTGTTCGATCGCTTGTGCGCATTCGTAATCTGGTTCCATAATCGCATTTATTTGACGTGCTTCTAGGCAGATCCTAACAGTCTTGTTTTTCTTTGGAATGACCACCATCGGATTTATATAAGCGCTCGTTGATCGCTGAATTATACCAAATTTTAACATACTCTGTATCTCCTCGTCGACTTGTTCCTGGTACGCTACTGGGATCGGGTATGATCTCTGAATATACGGCTTATTGTCATTAATATTCAGCTTATGCTCATAAACGCTTATGCGTCCCGGCATTTTTCTAAACACTTTTTTGTGTTTCCACAACAATTCTATTAATTGTTGCTTCTCGCTTTCATTTAATCTATCGTTGTTATTTATTTTGTCTTTTATTTCTTCTAATCTTATTTGATACGATGGATCGTTGTCCGCAATTTTGATCGCTGCTATTTTATTTTCATTGTTTTCTTGGTTTTCAACGGTTTTCGTTGTGCCTATAAATTTTATTTCAGTCTCCGTTTCGTCGTCCCTCACAGTCAATGTTTTCTTGTCGAAATCTAATGGAGCTTTGAACCCGTTAAGTACATCTACACCTATTATGCACTCGTGTATCAGGTACAACGAGCAGTATAACGTCCTTAACCTGATCCTCCACAAGTAGCTGCACGAATATTTGTTTCTTAATTCGTAGGGTCTTGCCCCCCGTAGCCACTTGCAGTGTTGTGTTGTTGACCGGTAGCATTTCCACCCGCCCCAACACATCAATATGGTCATTTAACCATTGTTCTCTGATACAGGAGACTTCGCTTCCTGAATCGAGTAGTGAGTTTATTTTTATTTTATTTATCTTGATTTCTATGAATGGGCACTTTGGCCTTGGGCGATTTTCTGACAAGTTTACATCCGACTGTTGTATTCGCTCAGAAATTTTTTCATCATCGCAAATTAAGAACTCCTTTGGATCTTTGAAAAGTGAATTTACATCATTTATTTGATCATGACTTTTGATCGGGGTATGATCGTTTGTGTTTTGCAATTTCTTATTTTTATTTCTATTGATATTTCTGTTTTTATTTTTGATTTGATTTTTACTCTTTTTGTCATGATTCTCCTGCATACCCCGAACTAGTTTTCCTGTATCGTCAGGTTCATACTGTTCGTGGCCGCAGGGGTTTGACTTGGTTGAGCTGTGCTCGTGCTAGCTATTTCTATGTTGCTACTTGTAAAGGGTCTCGAATACCCGGGTTTTGTGTTAGTGTTATAAGGCCTATTGTCGGTCGGTTTGTGTGTCGCGTAGCTCGGTGCTCGGTTTTGCGATGTGTTGGTGTCCCGTCCTCCCGCTGTAGGGCTTGTGTTTTGTTTTTGTGGCTCTGTCTTAACGGATGTCGGACGCGACGCTTGGTTTGGCTTTCTTGTGTTATCGAATTTTTCTAATAAGTTTATTAATACCTCAAAGTCATCCACTCCGCGGGTTATTATCGCGTTGTGTATTGTCTCTTCGTAATGTCTTGATAGACTCTCAATTATTTCAGTTTCTGTCATTTTCGGTTTTAAATCTTTTGCTAAATTGTACTTTAGAATAGCATATTCTACCCTTGATAACGTTCCGTCCTGGTGGTACGCACCAAATTCTAAATTTCTTTTTATCTTCTTCTGGGTTTCGTCACTCCAGAATCTTTTTAGGAATTTATCTTTGAATGTTTCAAATGTTAGCAACGGGGTTTCTGTTATTTCCCACCACTCGCGTGCGATACCTGTCAGGCTTTGTGATACTAGCATTAATTTTTCGCTATCCATCATTGCGTGTGATTGGCAATAGTTTTCCAGTTGGCTCAAGTAGCTCATAGGTTTCTCTCTCGATTTACCTTCGAATGTCGGTATTTTGATATTTGACCCCCAAGTGTTGTGTGTCTATATCGCTATTTGTCTGGTGACTGTCTCTTCGAGTTTCTGTATTCTGATGGCCTGTGCCCGCATGCGTTTCTTAGCTGTTCTTATCTCGTTCTCATGTGTTGTCAATACTTCGTCAATGCTAACGTCTTGTGCTCTGATTAATTCTTTTAGTTCTTCCCGCAATGCTTCTAGTTCTCTTTTATTTACTAGTTCCGTTTTTAAGTCTTTCTCTCTTTGCTCTTGTATTTTTTGTGATTCTATGATTTGTTTTTCTAGGCTAGCTTCTGATTTAGCTAATCTATCGTTAAGGAATTTATTCGCGATGTTGAGATCTGCTTTTGCTTGGTCTCGGCATTTATCGCAACGTTCTTGTAGTTTCTTTTCTATATTGTTTTCAATTTCTAACAACTTCACTCCCAATTCTTCGCGGATTTGCGTGATTATTGCTTGTTTTTCAGCTTCCATCGCGGCTATTTGCTGACGCGTTAGTGTCATCAATTAATTTTGATTATTTTCCCTGGAATCTACTCCCTACTTTATCGTGCCCCTCACGTTGGGCGCCAAATGTAACAATACTTTTGTATGTCTAATTTAATTATTTGAATTTACATTAGGGCTACTGAAGCAGGTGTCGAATCCATTACCTATTCGCTACTTAATTTATTAATTGTGATGTAAGGATGAGTAACCACCGGATTGGTGCTTAGACCCGTAGATAGTTACTCATTGGAATAGGTAAGGTTGGGATGAAGCAGGTAGAAGCAAACAAAGCAGTTCTAGGTTTAGTATAAAATTTGGAAGTGAAGTATTATTTACAGTGATTTGAAATGATTCTTAAAAAACGAGTTTATTTTATATCTTCATATTTCGGATATTAGATTTTTTACCGGAACCTCTGAGAGGGTAGGTAATGCCTGCCTTCCTGTATATGATTTGGAATTAAGTGATTTGAAGTCTTGAATTTACTAATGAGCCTTGGCTCTATTTGGAGATTGGGTTTCACCGGTACCTCGGGAGGGTTGGTGCTACCCGCCTTCCTGACTGCTGACTAAGAGACCGTACGACTCTGCGTACGCCCTTTTATTCACTCGACGCGGACCATGGAGTGCCCGTGCCTCGTTATTCTGTGACGTCACACCGTGGTGTGTCCGCAGCGCCGCTGTGTCCACGCCACGGGGTTTCGCGGAACTTCTTCAATTCCAAATACTAGTTTATTTTATAATTCCTTCATCAATTTACATTTTACATTTCTTCATAACATTTCATTTAATTTTCATTATTACAATTATTATTATTCCTCTGGGTTATAACCATTTATTCCGTTTCTAATATTCATAATATCGTGATTTTGCCTAGCTCTTTGAGATCAGGCCAGTGAACCTAAACCTTCTACGGTGTGCGTGTATCTTAACGCATACCTCAGCTAAGTGTGTGTGTTGTTTTGATTCTAATTTCTCAGTATGCTATAGTATCCTGCTCCTACAGTATACCGTCGGTCTCTACTATAGTCTCTGCAGTGCATAGTCCTACAGTAAGATCTCTTTGATTTTATATTTATATGGATATTACAGGTTATTTAGAAAACATCTCATTTATAAGGTCTCTAGTGGTTATTAGAAAACGTCTCAATATTGTTAGCGAATATGAGTGCATAGTACTCATGGCCTTATTATTCTAATAATTTTTACGTCTATGTTTTTTTTTTCATTTTTCATTTTTTTTCTTTTTTAAAATTATTTTTAGAGTAGTGGTAGTGATGATGATGGTATTTTACTTATTTACTAATAAGGTATAAATATATATATATATATATATATATGGGTATTGTATGTATATTCCCTGCGTAGTACAGGCCTGATTATTTTACTGATCTTCAGATCGATATCTTTTTTCGTTTTTTCTTAATCCTAGTATAGTGAGGTTATTTTAGTTATTGAATATTGTGAGCGAATATGATTGCATAGTACTGGCCTCATTATTCTAATAATTCTTACGTCTATGTTTTTTTTTTGTTCTTCAATTTTTATTTTATTTATTTATTTTTTAAAGTATTTTTAGAGTAGTGATAGTGATAATGAGGTTATTTTATTGATCATTAGGCCGATCTCTTTTTTCTTTTATTGAGGTTTTTTTTTCTATTGAATAATATAGTTATGAAAGATTCGGCCATTGTATTGATCTCATTACTCTCCAAATTCGTATGCCCATCCGGTTGCCTTATTTATCCATATTCAATACGGGCTTTATTATTCCATAAATTCTTATGCAACAAAGTGGTTCACTTCTATTTTCTCGTGTTTTTCACCTGCATGTTTTTCACCTCATCGCATTCTGTTTTTCATTTCCATTCAATGAACGTGGATCATACACCATAGAATCAATTACGATTCGATGGTGAGATCCAATTTTTTAGCCAGATACACGGAAGATTCCGTTAGCACCACTACTGATCATGCTTGTTTCACAATGGTATACATGAAGAGATGTGGTTGAATCACCGTATTTGAACTGGCGCTCGTTCTTTTTGAAGAGAGATCGTCGTACTTA